>JAOUZG010030537.1:487363-517471 GCA_026289955.1 Argiope argentata | reverse complement strand
CTCTGATCCAGCGGGCTGTGTCATTTTCTCGTCATGATAGCGAAGCAATTAGGAAGCTTCGGAGTTGGAGAATGCCCCGGGGTGTATGATGTTTTCGGAATTACCTTCTGATTGTGAGGCTTAGCTGTCGTGGAATGAGTTGCTGCGATTTTATTGGAGCGGCGTTCAAACAAGTTGGCGATAGAACTTCTGTTACCTTGAATGTATTATCTTGTGTTATTTAAAGCATTTTGTTGAATTAAAGATAGCTAATTCTTCAATACCTACTAATAGTTCACACTTTCCCTATATATATATATATATATATATATATATATATATAGATATATAATATAATCTTGTTCAAATTTTCAATCGCTAATAAAATATTTTTCATTCATCCACTCAAGTTCAAGTAAATTTTTTAAAATTTGTAATGGATGACACTCAATAATAATGCAGTTTTTTCAAATACCAATTCTTTCTTTAAATTAAATTTATTTTTAATACTTTAAATAGAGTTTTAGCAGTTTGTAATGAAAATTGAAATCAACAGGCAGTAGCTCAATCGGTAAAATACAAGTATTTCAGTATTTTTCACGTGAAGGTGAAGAATGCGAGTTCAATTCTTGAGAAAATCAAACTTTTTTTGATGAATTATTTATATTAATTGTAGTTATTGAATAAAAAGTAACTAAAATAGATTTTTTTTCCGTTAACCGAAGTAGAAATTGACTTAAATTATTTTTTTTATATTACTTGTTTAATAAAAAAAAAAGAATATCGAGATGATTGCGAATTAAAACAGATTTATTTTTTCTTGGTTATAAAGATAATTAAAAATGGAGTAATCTGTAAATGCATTCAATGTGAAAGATATGAACACTGATTATAATTAGAATCATCCCAATTCTTCGGAGAGAATTTTTAAGTAATATTCCTCCTATTCACATATTTATTCCTTATCAATTATTTCATGTTTAAAAAAAGAAAAGGGGAAAAACTAAACTAGATTTGAATATAAAAAATTCAAGCTTCTTCAGAATTTTCCTTCCTTATTTTAACACTAAAAATCTGCTAGAAGTAGCGTGGGCTAAACAATCTATTATGTTAATGTAATACGAGAAAAAATGATATTGCCAGTTCATGGAACATTATAAAATCTTGATGACTGTCCAGCCCCAAGCCATAGTAATATCTTTTCTTTTAACCCCTTAACCGGTTTGCCCGTACGCCGTACGTACATCGATTTATTGAATTTTGATAGTTGTAAGCTAAAAATAAATCATTCATAACAATTATAATTCAATAGTAAAATGACTTCGAATACGTAGATAAGTCAAGTATTCCATGGATTTTCATTTGAATCAAAATAAGAAAATATTCCCAAAATAGAAGGTGTCATCTTATTAGATAGTGAGGAAAATGAACCAGTTAAGGGGTTAAGCTATTCAAATTTAATATTAACCCTTTCGCATACAATTACGATCGAATCGTGCATCGAGTTAGTGAATTTTTAATAGTAATTCTGCAAGTCATCAATAATGTTAAATAATTTAAAATGAGAAAAATCTCTTTAAAATGTTTCAATATCAAATGACCTTTATATTATATAAGAATTAAAATTATAAATTAAATGTTCCAAATAGGAAGTGTCATCTAATTATTAAATTAAATCAATCCATAAATCAGGAAGTTACATAAAAAAAATAAAAAATCGAAATCTGAAGAAAAAAATTTTTTTAACCGATCCTTGTGCACTTTTAATCGGTGTCTCACTTGGGTTATAATCCAATTATCCCAATGGATTGAAAAAGAACTAGTATAATCATCGATGATAAATCTACCACCCTAAGGATCTTAATAGATAATAAATCTTTTCCAACATTCGAAAATACAATAAAACAATCCAATTTTTGCAAAAAGACGTAATAACGATAAAAATTACCGAATGATATCCATCAACGCTGCTCTATCATAGAAAAGAACCTCACTTCTCACTCCGTACGTCCGTGAAATATCACTATCGTAGCTTCATAACCCCTAATTACGTCAAAGAATTGACTCCGGAGAGATAAAAAGCAAAAACGTGTTTGTTCCAGCGCCGATGGAGTGGCCGTGGCGGGCAGACTTATCGCCACTGGACCGGAACAGGCGGGATCCGAAACCGCTAATCCCCCGAAACAGGAATTATTTTGCTCGCAGTGTGACCTTTCAGCAGTCCTCGATTCCTTTCGCTTTCTCCTATTTGAAAATGAAGATCCGAGTCCACTAACGCGTGGCAAATTTCCGAAAGAATCTGGAGCAAGTCTTTGTGGATCGTTCTACTCTTTTTTTTGTTCCACCAATCGAATGATTAGAAGATTTTTAGAAGAAGATCGCTTAACGCTAAACTGTTCTATAATGCTTTTTTTTTAAATGTGAGAATATGATGTTGTTATGGTTTGACAAATTTGAAGCCGTGAAATTCGAAGACTACAAACTGGCGATTTATCGCTTTTGAGGCATCAATTTTTCGCTTTTAGTGTTGTTAAAAAATAGTAGAGAAAGTTGTCACATTTGGCCATTTATCGCCAACTAAAGTTTCAATTTGATTTCCAAATTAGTCATTCTCTGAATTCTTACGAGTCTTCATTAATTTAAATCACTAATCAGTTTAAACGGTTTGAAACAATCATGGTACTAACAGATTACACATGCGTCGATATTTAGAAAAACGATAAAGTTTTTTTTCTTCACAAAATCGGTCAAGCGCCAAAACTTTGTTTACCAGCTAGAAAAATTAAAAACGAAAGTTTAATTATAAATATATGAAATAATTATAGAGAGAGAGAAAGAGGGTGAGAGGGAGAGACCGATTGAGATGTCACGTGATTGTTTCAAACGGCTTAAACTGATTTATAACTTAGATTACGATAAATAATGAATTAAAAATAATAATGTTCTCACATGATAACTTGAAATTTCCGATCGTAGATTTCATCTTTCGCTTGTTTGTTTCGGGGCTAAAGCTGAAAATTCGAATTAAGAGAAAGCAGGAGAATTGCATAATTTATTAAGTTCAAAATAATCTTACACAAATTAAGCATTTATTAATTATCAAATCAAGCAGTAAAGTTAATGAAATGTATTATTATTTTTTCAATATGATGATGCTTATAAGCTTTTATACTATCTTAAAAGGCCACAGAGTTTTGGCGGCATAAATTGTTGATAATCGGAGCAGTCAAAATGAGGGTTTGAAGGTCACTTTTCCGTCTCTAACCTCCAAGATATGGCAGTTATTAAATAACTTTAAATACAAAAAATGTTCGTTTTAATGAGATCTAATTTAGTTAATTGGATTTATTTTTCTGTCTTGAATATTAAGAAAATTATACCGAAATGAAAATTTCAGCCCCCTCACCACCATCTCCTCCCCCTTTGATCTAGGTAAGCAATTTAAGAACTCCTCCGAGATTTTTGCATTTCTAACAGCATATTTCAAGCCAATTAAAATCCAATAAATAAAATTACTCTAGCTAATCCTGTTTACAATATAACATGAGCAAGGCGGCGGGAACTGTGGTTGAATCATAAGTGCCATCACTGGTCACGACACAACCTTTCCCATAAGATGTACGTCCCGTCATTGATGGGAGAATTCTACCCTCACCTATTGATGCACCCTCCAGAATTGTGAGATCCAAACACCATGCTGGAAGCATTTCATCCTTATTTCGAGGTGCCCCCTGCGGAGAACCTTGATTGGTAAAGATCTAAAGAAATTTTTTCTCCGAAGTCTTTTTATTTACCATTGCCACAATTGCAACCACCATTCATCATTGCGATAGATAATTTTCGTATAAGAATCTACCTAACAAGTAATATAATAAAAAAGATTAAATCAATTCCTACTTAGGTCACCAAAGAAATTTTTTATTTTAGTTACTTTTTATTAGGTAATTACAATTAATGTAGATAATTTATCAAAAAATGACTGATTTTTGCAAAAACTGAATTCTTATTCCTCATCTTCACGTGAAAAATACTGAAATCCTCGCATTTCACCGATTAAGTAGATTCTGTAGATTTCAATTTTCATTGCAAACTTTCAAAACTCTATTTAAAGTATTAAAAATTAATTAAATATAATGAATGAATTGGTATTTGAAAAAACTGTATTAACATCAAGTGTCATCCAATACAAGTTTTAAAAAGTGTATTTGAACTTTTAAAACTTGTATTGAATGACACTACAATGAGTAAAAAGTATTTTATTAGCGATTGAAAGTTTGGACAAGATGTATAAATATATATAGAGAGAGTGTGAGCTTAATAGCAGGAATTGAAAAATTGAATTCGGTACACTGATAAATATTGCCACACAAATACAGCTGTCTTCTTGTCCAGTTGGTAGAGAATTTGAACTTTTAATATACTTCCAAGTTTAGTCCTTTTTTAAAAAATTCGAACTTCTTTGAACGCATAATAATGCTTTGTATTAATAAAAGATTGTAATTACTATTCAAAGTTCCTTACAAAACACTAACAGTAAAACGAAAACTGATTTTTGTCCTTATCAGCAAACACACTTTTCCTGTGCAACTTCAATCAATGCACTGCGAGCTGCTAATCAGTTTTCTGACATTTTGCGTCTAATGTTAAGTTCGATTCTTTGGGACTACCGGAGATATATATGACCACCCTCCGACGATTGTCAATATTCATGAAGCTGCTGATTGCCACTCTGTTTTCCCGCCAATAATCTTTTTGACACTTCTGCGCTGCGGGAGGTTCTACATACATATCTGCTGTCAATACATTTTAAGCCACTAATAGACTACTGGAATTTTCATGCTAACTTCTTGTCAAACGACGCAAATTCTCTGTGTTGGAACGCTAAGGAGTTACGGTCTCAACCAGTCATAGAGCGACCAGTTGTGGTTCAAATTTCCCCATGTTGATGTGGTACGAGAATTTCAAGAATGGAGAGATGATATCAGTGCTTTTATTATTATTCGATTATCGAGTAAAAGTAAATAGTAAACAACAAGAGAATTATTATCGACTTGCTTTAGCGAATAAAATGATCTCAATGTACTGGGCCTCCACGACAGTTAAAGCGGGTATTTGGATGAAAGTCCTCATTACGGTACGGCGAGTGCGTGTAACCCACATTTTATCACGCTTCTGTCATCGGTATCGAAGTAACTTTATCCCACATTTATATCATACCCTCCAGAAAATCGAGAACCTGCTTACGTATATGGTAACTTTTCATTTCCAAATCTTAAATGCCTCTATCACTCCCCGTGGGAAAAAGGGAAAGACAATTTCTCATTAATCGCCTTGGAGCCTCAAAGACAGATGCTACTCTACTAAATCAAATTAGATAATACAATCACTACTAATAATAAAGATGAATATGTGTATGAGCGAGTTATACAAGGCACATCATTTAATTTCGAGTTATCAAAGTTGGTACATATATATACCTTGGAATGTGGAAATGTACTCCTGTAATTGATTTTCTTTGGAAATTTTTAATTGAAAATTAAAATATTGTTTTTAAAAATTAATTTTGGAGAATATACAAAAATAAACTTTAGACCGTTTCAAAATTTTTATAAGTGTTTTTGCAATTATATCAATTTAATAATCGTGGAACTAACCCCTAATATATTTGTTTATATGCAAAATAAATAATATATTTTTAACATAATTCGAATATCACGACTTTAATATTTGAGAATTTAGAAGAATCACATAACCAAAAGGTTTAACTGAAATTAAATATAACCAACATTCCCAGCTAAGCAGCTGATCTCCAAAAGCGATTAGATATACAATAAGTCATACCAGACTCTCCAACCTGCCATGATTAATCACAAGGGCTGAATGACCGGACCGCCGCAACAGCAACACTGATGGGAGCTGTGGTTGAGTCTTAATGGCCATCACCGGCCACGGTACAACCTTTCCCGTAGGAAGTATGCCTCGTCATCTATGGGAGGAAATTATCCCTACCTATTAGGATATCCACCAGGGTGGCGAGATCCAACCACCATGGCGGAAGCATCTCATTCTCTTTTCGAAGTGCCCCCGGTGGTTTTAGATGTACAGTAAATCGAACTGTATAAAATTAACTAGTTATAGTTTGGAAACTTATTAGAATTCTATATAATGTCATTTAAAACCGTCTTCCTTATTCTCAGAAATAAAATATTTTACAAATCGTCGTAAATAAATCCATTTTCGGTTCGTACCAGTATGCTTTCTTCCGAATATCGTCTGCTTTCTCGTTTAGTCAATTTTTAACGACATTCTTCGAATTCGATTTGATTTTCCCTTTAAAAGCGCAAATGCGATACAGAGGCACGTTCCGGGTGCAAAAGCTGCGAAATCTTGTTAGAAAGAAACGTGATTTCAGTTTTAGGAGTGTGTGAAATTTTAAAAGACTTTTACGTGCGTCTGTGTAAAGTGTTAGTTTCCAAAACAAGCGACTGAAAATTTTAGGCGATGTTTTAGCGGACAGTGTAGCAAAAGTTTTGTATCGAATTTCTCATTTATTTTATCTAAAGATATTGCCTAAATATTTTACGAGTTCGCCACTTCTGAAAATAACTTTGTAAAATAATGGAATCATGATGTTTTTGTTTATTTATTTTCAAACAATTCTAAACTATAGTATGTGGAGTTTTTTTTTCTTTAAATTTTGTAGATAATATATGCTTTAACTTCTTTCACCATTGAATTCGATCAAATTTTTTTCATTTCTAAAATACGTTATTCTACTGATTTAAGAGTTAATCTGTAAAACACGTTAGGCTCAGTTAGATTAATCTCACTGAGTCCTAATGGCCATCACCGGCCACGGTACAGCCCTTCCCGTAGGAAGTATGTCCCGTCATCGATGCTAGGAGCCTATCCCCACCCATTAGTATATCCACCAGGGTGGCGAGATCCAACCACCATGGCGGAAGCATAGTGGTCAACTCCTTTCACCATTGAATTCGATCTAATTTTTTTCATTTCTGAAATACATTATCCTATTGATTTAGGGGTTAATCTGTATAACGCTTTAGGCTCAATTTAATGTCCAGTATTAAAGCAACGTTAGGGTTATTTGGAATGGATCTCGTAATTTTGAATTGCAGTCAGATGACAAGGATAACACTTGAGTTAGCACCCTCTTTCTAAACTTCCACACCACACTAACTGGAGACGTTTGGCCCCGACGGATTTAACATGAACCAGACCCGCTTAAACGACAGTTCCTTGTTGAGTTCGGGTCTTGAACATGAAACTTTCTGTATCGATGCCGACATATTAGTAACAGGTTATATTGGTCCGAAAGCTTTAGGTGTTAGGTGGTTAAGTGATGTTTTTATACTGAATTATAACGTTTTTAGATTATTGTATATTAGTTTGCAGGTTTGAGGAACTATAATTTGATGACAGTAGTGACCCGACCACGATGATTAAGATACTAAATTCTTTTAGTGTAACTCTATATAATTTGTCAATGATAAAACTGCCGGCAATATTTAATATTTCGTTAATTACTTTTTACCAGATATTTTGTTATATAATACTAAGAAGTTCAGTATAATTAAAAGACCAGTTCTGGAATATGCTGGGGAAATTTGGATATCAAATTGCTATTAAAACTCTCTGTCTTTAGAGCAAGTGCTTCCGAAATTATTAATAATCTTATGCATTTAGAATCCGCGGAGTACGATTGAATTTACTTTTTGCTTTCACGTCTATATTATATATGGCAACTATATTTTGTATATATGTGTTTTGCTTTTGGGTTACCTAGAGCTTACTTTGCATATAGTTTTATACCTTTTTCTTTTTAACAGCATTTTCTTAGTTAACGTTGTTTACAATTTTATGTTCCTCTAATAACTATTGAAATGTTTGGTAATTACTATACTTGGAGACACGGTGGCTATTTTTGGGAACTAAAATTCGTTTCATTTTTAGATCTGGTCCTTTGAATTAAGTTTTACGATAATTAAGTTGATCAACCTTCACTTCCGTGCTGGGTGGGAGTTGCCTTACGATGGCCCATCATTATATCCGAATGACTTCGGCCGGGAAAGAGAATACCTATGCCATAACTTAAAGTCTACCTCCCCCCACCCGGGGAGCACCTTGGAAAGAGGATAAGATTTTTCCGGGATAGTGGCTGAATCTCACCACCCTGGAGGGAATACAAATAAATAGGGGGTTGACTCCTTCCATTGATGACGGGACTTACTTCTTACGGGAAGGATTGTACCGTGATCAGTGATGGAACTATAGGATTCAACCACAGTTCCAGTCAATGTTGCTGTTACGGCGGTCCATTTATTCAGTTTTATGCTTCATCCGTTTGCCTCCATTCGGGTCAGAAAGTCAGTGATATAACTAAAATAGACTTACAGGCGGTAAGCCTTTATAATTATAGGAATTTGCTTGTAATTTAAGAAATTTGCTGTTAAAATCATATGCAAAGTTTTACATATCTAGCCTGTTTGATTATCTTGCTCACATATAAAGATAGCGGGTCCCCACCCCTTTTTTTTCAAAATGCGATTCTGATCTACAGTTTTACAGTGATTCTACTGTAATAAAATTTTACAGCTTATGTATAATAATTCTGTTGCGTAAATCTAAGTAATAATTCGGTTGTATAAGCCTAAGTAGCAATTTATTAGATTCAAAAACAGATACAGTGCCAAAAGTATGAAGGTTTTATTTTCGCATGAGTTATGGAATTCAAAACTTACTGAGATTTTTTTGGGGGGGATTAGAATAATATTTCTTAATATTTTTATCTTGTACCAAGCATATTAAGTCTCTTAACCTTCTAACTTCAGCTTACTAAAACTCGATCCTGTTGGAAAAACTACTGAGAAAATGCACAATCTGTCTTGGTCAGGTTTGCTGCGCTTGTGACATTAAAACTTAGGGAATCTGCTGTTTTAAAGCTGGTTGTAATTCGTTTTTTTTAACTGAGCTAAACAAGCTGACACTAAAAAGAATCTAAACGCCACAATTAATGTCCCCCCCAAAGAAAAAATTAAAATCTCGATAGAACATCATAATAATGGACCCAAATAGACGTTCATTCCAAGGCAGGATGTAGAAATAGCTACAGACATACCACTTTATTATCTACTCATTAAAGTGTAGATGATAAATTCTACCGTATCTGAAACAAGAAAGCTAAATGGTTGAAAATATGCTTTCTAGCATTTAAAGCTATTTTGTTAAAGGAGTTTATGAAGATTTTTCTTTTTAATCAAAGAGAGAAAAGACCTTGGGTCTGTTTTTTTTTAATTCCTGTCTTTTAGTGGCTGAACAAATAGAAGGAAATGTTAAAATGCATTTCCTCATCTAAGTTAAGTAAAAGGCAGCCACTTCGTACAGTTATGTCGATTCTCGTTTGTTTGTTTTTTGCATCTTGTTTTGAAATTTTCTTGACCTGCCGGTTCTTTTATCAAGGGCACTGCGACGAAACCTTGTTAATCGATGCATAAAGACTGTCCATCTTCTGGAAGTGTTCCTTTCTTCTTTCACACGTTTTTTCAACAACAACAGCAACAATAGAGCAAAAAAACTTCCCTTTTAACCTCAATATGAAACCGAGCGGTAAACCATTCTTTTAAAAACACTTTCCTCCCCTTTTAAAGAGGGTTTCGGAAAATTCAGTTTAAAAACAAGAGGGACATAAAAATTCTATTGGCAATTATGATAAAATATTATGAAAAGTTTACAATAAAAAGCCTTTCGAAATTATATTGAACTAGCTTTCTCCCTCGACTTTGTAAGCTTGGAAATTTTGATGTGTATGCATGAGAACTGGCGGTCTGATCACGATGTAAAATGACATAAAAAAATATCATTATGGTGATGTTAAAAATATTTTTTGCAAAAAAAAAAAACATGTTAATCGCCAAATGTTAACGAAATTTTCGAATATAACTCTAACGACAGCAATAACGTTTCTAATCGTAAGGTTTCGATGAAAACTGCAACAAATTAACGAAAATATAGAAAAAAAATCAATAAATGCAAAAAAATGGAATGCACCCAAAAAAATAAATCGAAAATAATGAAAGTAGGCGAAAGGAATACGTACATCAGGAAAAAAAATCAAGGGATATGACTAGGAAAAATCGAATTACAGTAGCATTAAAAAATGACGACAATGTGAATCCAAACAAAGCTCTACAGAAAAATTACCAACCTCGAAAAGAACCAAATGTTGTACATCAAAGCTTAGCTCACACAACTAACCTAAAAATAATTTGCGTACCTGAAATAAAACAAAACAGCAAACCAATTATTCAAATTCATTTTACTGATTAAAATTTTTTAATTTCCCTTATGTTTTATTTTGGTAGTTTTACTTTAGCCGAGTATAAGTAAAAAAATAGCCCAAAATTGTAGAATTCCGAAAATTTCTTAACAGCGATTTTAAAGTGAAACATCGCCAAATAATGTAAAATTCTGCCAAATTTCTTCAGCAAATTTTCGTTTGCGCCCGGCTAACGGAAAAGTACCTTTACATTAATTCAAAAGTACATCAGAATGAATCCGAAAGATAGATTAATCAACAATGTTTAATTTTAAATGCATCAAATACTAAGAAAATAAACAGAATATTTTAAAATAACCGATCGGAAGCATGTTAAGTCTTACTCATTTGGCGGGAGTGTTAGTTTTTAATTATTAAAAAAATTAACTGCTCAATTAACCGGAATAAATCGTTCCCTATGTTTTATTCTAGACTGTAATCTATCTCTGCTCTAAATTTCATCCAATTTCGTTCAGCTGTTCTGACGTGATTGACTACCATCATCCATCCGTCCATCCAAACTTTCACATTTATAATGGTAGTATAGATTGTTTTGTACAATTTTTTATCGTTTTCTCGCATACAAACACAAAGTATATTGTAATTGTCAAAAAAATTCGAATTCCATATTTTGATAAATTTTCACATTCCAGACCTACTTGACCCCGCTGAATACGATTTTGGAATTATGCTTTTCTGGTTAACTGAAAATCGCTTTGAACTAGACAATTTTGGTACAAAATTTGATTCTTTATACCAGATATGTAAGAGTATCAAATTTTGATTGGAATCCATTCACAACAAGGAGTCTGTTTGGGTATTCCAGTATAGGTGAACACGGTAACTACGAAATTCAAAGAGCATGGATTTGGCGTACTGTAGTAACGAAATATTAATCTTTGGCGCGAATTAAGCCTTTTTACTGAATCTACGCGTCAACCTTGGAATGTGTTTTGGCGTTTAGTTTCTGGCACGCGGTTAATAGTATCCGAAAATCGAATTTATACTTTACTCATGTAGGAGTATCAGATTTTGATTGGAATCCATTCACAACAATGAGTCTGTTTGCGTGTTCCAGTATAGGTGAACAAGGTAGCTACGAAATATAAAGAGTATGGATTTGGCGTATTGTAATAACGAAAATATTAAACTTTGGCGCGAATTCAGCCTTTTTACAGAATCTACGCATCATCTTCAGAGTGTTTTTGGCGTTTAATCTCTGACATGTGGTGAATAGTAACCAGAACCATTCACAAAAAGGAATCTGTTTGATTGCCCCAGTATTGGGAACACGGTAACTACGAAATTCAAAGAGCATGGATTTGGCGTACTATAGTAACGAAATATTAACCTTTGGCGCGAATTAAGCATTTTTACTGAATCGACGCATCAACCTTGAAGTGCTTTTTGGCGTTTAGTTTTTGGCATGCGATTAATAGTATCCTAAAATCGAATTCATGCTTTTGGCGCGTTTCTCTCAATCGGTTGAAACTAAGATTTGACAGAAAGTTACACTTATAGTTACAAGATTCCGTAGAAAAATTTAATATATTTAAATTATTGCGCTTTTAAACTATTGTATTTACATGTTTTTGAAAGAAAAGACAGACAGACTTTTAAGCCGCATTAGATTTGGTTCAAAATTCGATAGGTGTCTATACTATACAGGTAAAATCTGCTTACCGAAATTTATCCACTTAGTCCTTTAGTTTTGTAGTTATCGCGTTAACTTATATTCAAACACCTGGACAGATGGACTTCCTTAGAAAAGATTTTATTCAAAATTTGATAGAAATCTACAAATTTGGTGCAAGGAAAAGTGTTTTTGAGTCTTTTTAGTAATACAACACCGCTTCATGCCTCAGCAATTATAACCTTCTGGTTATTTGAACAGTTTAATGAGCAGGAAATAGGAGAGACAACTGAAAGACGCTCCTGTTCTACCCCCCCCCCTCCTGGGACTGACGGATATCCACCCCTGGGACCTGGATACCTCGACGTCTACTATTTATTGGTTGCATTTTGATGAGGGATTTTAAAGGAAAAGAAAGTTGAAAGTAGTGAGTTGTTTGAAATTCAAATGGGAAGGTGCTTTGGCTTTTTAAGCTAACTATCAGAGAGAAACTGAAGACTTTTGGTCATTCGCATAAGCAGACTTATAGTTTGTTAGTGATTACAAAATTTTGAAAGAGTCAGACGATCTTTTTCTAAAAATGTGTTTTTCGAACCCAAGAAAGTTAAAAAAATGAAGTCATATCAAAATCTGGAATTTGAATGTTTGAGTTATTACAATAATATAATCTTCTCGGGAAAAAATGTAACACAGACTGAGAACTTTTCTTTGCAAAAAGTCTCACAGCTTAGTATCCTTAGTTGCATTTTTTTAAATTTAAACTTTACCGGTCTGTTCAGGTACAAAAGCATGAATTACGTCAGTTGAGTAATGTCGTTTTTCCTCTTACCTCTTACTCAGTACGACGTCAAGAAGTTTTTAGAAGGTGTGACGTAATACAGCAAGGGCGGCTCAGATCGTTTTCCGTATCGAAGTTCGAATATGCGAAGGTGAACGAGAACTGAATTCCCGTTGTTCTCGATAGCATTGGGATCGCTTTTCCTCTTTCTTCTTGTATAATGGAGAGAAGAGAATCGAGTCTCCGCTCTCGGAATATGCAGATGCTATTCAGCTTGCAGGAAGTGGCTTTGAAACTGGAAAAGCGAAACCGGTGAATGAAGTGTGTGTCGAAAGTATTATGCGAGCACAAATTCGACTAGGAAATGGCAGTTTAAAGTTTTTTACTTTCTACGCATACGTAATATAGACAATATATACTAGTATAGATTATGCACGTATCTGTACAAATATACGTATACGTAGTATAGACAATATATACTAGAATAGATTATGCACGTAGCTATACTAATATACGTATACGTAGTATCGATAACATATAGTATAGATTATGTATGTATCTGTACTAATATGCGTATACGTAGCATTGAGAACATATAATATACTATGAATACTAGTACTAATGCATATGTCCTAGTAGAATGTAATGTATATGTACTAATGTATGTAGTATAATGCAATGTATATGTACTAATGTAATGCATACTATACTAATGTATACTATGTATACTAATATACCTATATGTATACGTATATTAGTATAGATAGACTATGTATCTATCTATACTAATATACGTATATGTAATATCAAGAGCAGATATTACGATAGATTAGTGCGTATCTAAACTTACACGTATACGTAGCATAGAGAATATATACTAGTAGAGATTATAAATGTATCTTTACAATATAGTATACGTAGTATTGAAAAAATATATACTAGAATAGATTATGTGCGTATCTATACTAATATGCGTATTCTTAGTGCAGAGAATATATACTAGTATAGATTATGCATGAATTTAAACTAATATGCGTATAAGTAGTATAGAGAATATATACTAGTATAGATTATGCCCTGTATCCATACTAATATACGTATACGTAGTATAGAGAATATATTCTAGTATAGATTATGTACTTATTTAAAATAATATACGCATTTGGAGTATAGAAAATACATACTAGTATAGATTATGCACGTATATATACTAATATACGTGTACGTAGTATCTGGGACATACAATATAGATTATGTACGTTTCTGTACTAATATATGAATACGTAGTACATAGTATAGATTATATGCGTATCTGTACATATACGTTGTATTGAGAACATATAGTGTAGATTATGTACGTATCTGTATTAATATACGTATACGTAGTATCTGGGACATATAGCATAGATTATGTATCTATCTGTACTAATATACGAATATGTACTCTCGAGAACATATAGTATAGATTATGTACGTATCTGTACATATACGTTGTATCGACAATATATAGTGTAGATTATGTACGTATCTGTATTAATATACGTATACATAGTATCGAGAACATACAGCATAGACTATATATCTATCTATACTAATATACATATACGCAGTATAGAGAACATATACCATAGACTATGAAGCTATCTATACTAATATACCTATACGTAGTATAGAGCTTATAGCATAGACTATGAACCTATCTATACTAATATACATATACGTAGTATTGTGAAAGTATTGTAATCGTCAAAGAATTCAAACCCGAGATTTCCACTAATCCCCTCGTTTTAGACCCCCCGGAGTACGAAAAGCGCATTTTCGGCAAAGGTCCATCCGTCTAATTGAGACAGGAGCAGAAAGACCACGGAGTTGCGAGTGTTTCGACATAGCTTTTCCCTGCGGTCTTGTGATTCGGGGCTTGCGAAAGCCTGGGCCTCTCGGCCACCCATCTAAATTTTCTAGTGGTATGGTTCGCTGTATTCCTCTTTTTAGCACTCTGTAAGACTCCACAGAACGGCCACGGGGGAGTGTCCTACTTTATTTGTTTGACTGAGGCAAAGATAACTCAAAAACACTTTGAGCTTGACCGATCAAATTTGGTATATGATCCTTTCACCAAATTTGTATATTTCTATCAAATTTGGAATAAAATACTTTCAGAGGAGGTCCATCCGTCTAAGTGTTAAATATAAGTTAACACAATAATTACAAAAAAGAAGAGAGCCTGATAAATAATACTCGGCACACAGATTAAAAATCTGTAATATAGACAGCCATTAAATTTTGTGCCAGTTCCAAATACGGACTGACTGTCTGTTCATCTATCTGTACTTTCAGAAGCATGTAAAAATGATAATTTAAAAATCCAGTGGTTTAAATAGATCAAATTCGGTATGCGATTTTGTTATTGCAGTTATAATTCTCTGTTATATTTTTGCTTCAGTCTGTTGAGAAAAATATTTCTGATACACAAATTCAAAAAACTCGCCAAGTATTGCATGATAAATTCAATTAAAATGCTAAATTCACGCCAAAAGTTAATATTTCGTAACTATTTTACGCCAATGCCATGTAAGGCGTTCTATGTCATGGCAAGTTTCTTGGAAGTATGCGAGAAAGTTCCGGAGAAACCATTCCCGCAGTTTCAAATTTGCAAAACAATATCTTTTGTTGTAATAAGTGGCAGCAAAAATTAGCTATTTGGCAAATTTAGCTCCAAGAATCTTGCCTACATAAAGAAAAAATGATAAAAAATATGCAAGCAATTTTTGCCTTCGAACATTTCTTCAGATTTCTAGATAATATGATGAAATTTAAAAAAAATCATTATTTTCTTTTGATTGCTAATTATCAATTATTTTTATCATTTAACGGACGGGTCACGTAAATGTACGTTTTTCTTTGTGACATCTTAAAACAAGCCACGTAATTTACTTTTTTGCTTCAATTTTAATACTCTTACTTACCTTTTTTCTCCTTTTAGTATTCTTATTTTTGTACGTTACTTAAAGTCTCGGATAATTCGATAAGTCGATTGTTAATTCCATGATCACCAAATTATCGCTTTTTAGATTTGTAAGATGCCATTAAATTACTCTAAAATGTTTAATTTGTTATAAATTATTTATGATATCATATATCGTGGATTCTTAATCGAATACACAAGCAAGTTAATTGCAATTAAACACTAAAAAGTTAAAATTTAAAGCAGACGATTTTGAAATAATAATATAGAACGGAAAATAACGATATAATATACAGGATTACCTTTGCTAAACAAATATAAAACTGAAAGATTTTACCTCTATTCTTTTAGATTTTTTTATTTTGATACGAATTTTTAATCAATGTTCTAATCGATTTTGGAGCATTGATTTAACGATGCCTGAAAGGCAAGTATAAATTAATCACTCAAACGAATGCAATAATAGTAAAACTCTCGAACAAATGAAACGGATGTTCAAAGACAGCAACAGCAGCTCCAGGCTACCAGGAGATCGGGCAAAGACATTTCGAAAGAATGATTCGAACATTTTTAATTAAGTGCTTCATATCGTTCAATAAAATCTTTCAGTATTTGAATTGCAAACTAATGCAACAAACGTCAAAAACCTTTCTTGAAAGTTATCAGTTAACGGTTTTTAAAACGACGAACCTATTTCTTCCAATTATTTTGTAGCAGAACTTGGATAATTTTTCTGATCAGATCGCAACAAAATAAATAAATAAATAATCTAAACATTTCAATTGAAAATAGCTAGATTTAAAAGCAACTACAGCTGGAATTAAATGCCAATTTATACGCTAAAACTGGTAGCCAAGAATTATTATAACATTTGATAGTTTTAATAAATAATGTATAATTAATAGATACTATAAATATCACTCAATATTAAAAGATTTTTTTAAAAAAAATTTTACTATTCAAAATAAATTAGAATTACAGATATTTTAACACTATTTTACTACAGAGTACAGAAGAAAAAAATAAAATAACTAATAAATTCGAAATAAAAAAAAATCAAAGGCTTCATTATGAATTATTCTCAAACTAGAAAAAAAAATGAGACGACTGTTTATAAAAAAAAAGTAATATTTTCTTTTCCGTAATTTAGTCGCGTCAAATTTTTCGCATCTCTTTCTGAAAGGAATGATTAAGAACTTAATACACACAGTGCATTCAAAATGATACTTATTTTGTAATCAATTAATAATTTTTAAATCATTTTAATTTTAAATTAATTAAATAATTTAAATTTAAATTAATAAAATTAAAATAATTTATTTTAAATACCATTTCTATCAATTTGTTTCCTCAATTATTTATTTGGTGACATTTACCGGTGAAATTCTACATTCTCCAATTTCGGTCTTTCTCGGTAACACACACACACACACACACACACACACACACACACACACACACACATATATATATATATATATATATATATATATATAATGTAAAGATTAAAAAGAAATCTGCCGTGCCTATTTGAATGTATTATGTCAGAACAGAATTCCTTGAACGGCCAAGCACCATGTGCTGGTGCAAGTTAAATCATATTTTTATTCATTTCAATTGCTTCATTGAATGAGTCACTTTGACCCAAAAAACTTTGTCTCGCATTGATTGTTTAAAAAAATATCCCATTTCCTATTTATTTCATTTTACATAATCACGTGCTCAAAATGACATTTTTCTAGGTTTTATCTGCTGTAGTCATTAACTTACTTTTTTCAATCAGAGCTTTTGTAAATGCAATGGCTGATTTTTTGAGATTCTCGTGTAGGTAATAAAATTTTTATTTTTGGTCTGCGGATTAAAATGTTTATTTTTCGCCTACGGATTTTTGTTGACGCCAGAAAACTCTATTCCTAAAACAATACAAGTTCTGATATGCTAATAAATAAAAACTGTTGAAAGAAATACTTATTTATGAAACTGCAAGAAAATAAAAATTGTCATGTTGTAGTTGTTTCTAATGGCACTTGGCATGGATAACTCGCTAACTGACGTCAGCGATTTTAAGCCGAATGAGCGTCTCTCGTTTTTGAAGTAACTCCAACTAGGGCCAAGAGTACAACTTAGCTACTCACTCCACACATTCGCTTGCTCAGTCCATTTTCACAGAGGGACACAGTCACGCACCTTAAAGAGAGAACACCGAAAAACAACCTAGGCGGAATTGAGACTCGAACCCTGGACGCCTAGATCACGGGGAAGACACGCTACCCCTATGCCAGGAAGCCCGCAGAAATAGTCATAAAAGCATAAATAAAATATTATATTATTATTTTAACTATTTTTTGCCACAAATTGTTTCATGTACATTGATTTTGTTTAAAAAACTTATTTTTGTTGTTGTTGTTATATATGGCACTTGCCATGGACAAGCCCCCTGCTGATACAGCTGCAGATTTAAGCCGAAAGGAGCGTCTCTTGTTTTTGAAGTAGCGTCAACTAGGGCCAAGAGTACGACTTAGCTACACACTCACCTCAATTGCTTGCACGGCCCCTTTTTACAGGAGGGCACAGTCACACATCTCACAGATAGCACACAGAAGAACAACCATGCCTAAACCGGGACTCGCAGAATACGAGGAAGACGCGCTACCTCTGTGCCAGAAAGCCGGCTAAACTTATTTTTATGTGTAATTTAAATTTGAAAAAGAATCTTCTAAAATTTAAATTCAGTCTAACAAAGCCTCGATAAAAAATACAGACGTAATTAATTCAAAAATTATTTGCACATAAATTACCTTAATGTGAAAAGATAGGCCTAGGATAAAAATCAATACTGATAATTTACAGTTTTCAAAACGTTCTACGCCTTATCAAAAGAGTTTTATCACATTTAATTACGAATAAGTTCCTTCTATTTAGCTCGGATAACTGATAATCGGATAAAGGAAGAAGAAAAAATTGTATTTACCACAAAATTTTATTACTAATTTATGTCTGGAAATTTTATACAATAATAATGGATTTTAAAGAAAAGACACTTAACTTTCTCATACACATTATTGATTCCACCATTTCAATATTGTCTGGGAATTTTAAGAGAGAATCTTCTCAAATATTGATCTTTTCTGAGTACACTCGCATGCATATTCTTCTTGATTCTTCCTTATTTGCTCCGATTCCCAGGAGTATGCAAAAATCGCCAAAGCACGCATGCGTCAAATTTTATCACACAGAAAATGATTACGTTTTTGGTTAAAACTATTGGGAAACGCATCAGAGAAGTTAGCATAGGAAATAGTTAGTCTTCTTTTCCGATATTGAGGATCAGCTGAATAAGCAAATCTTTCAAGTAGTATAATTTACTCCTTTCCTTTCTGGAATGAATTTTTTTTTAAAGCATTCGAATCTATATATCGATCATAAAAGAATTCGATAAATAGAATTTTCAATATCTCTCTCTTGTTCCTTCTCTCTTATATATAATATTATAAACACTAATGTGAGTGGCACAGAAATGGTGCTATTTACTAATTGTTGAATGGAAACAGCAAAAACAAAATATTCTTACATATCACGGGGCTCGCTTGTAATGACTGTATGGCTCGAAGACAATCAGCAGGCCTCAGTAGAAAGCAACAACGACGTTTATTTGATACGAAGGCACTAACACAAAGACGACGAATATGCAGGCGACAAACATGTACAGCCGAGACGAACACATAGCAACACACTACATTAGACAGTAGCTCAGAAGTAAAAATCGACCACAGCACACTCACACAGAATTCGCTCTACAATCTCTCCAAACAGCTGAAATTCTCACGGTCTCCTCGCTTTAACTGCCAACTCACTACCACACGACTGGCTATTCCACACATAACAAGACGCTGCTTCCACAGTAGACAACATAACTCAGCAGACAGCAGTTCAACACTAGTTTTAGCTCCCCACAACGCTAACACTCCACCTTCACTATCCTCTCGAAGGTTCGTCAATTGTTTGTCAATTCACCACTGTAATTTGAGATTGCTAGCCTTTTATAACTCCCGGGTTGGGTCTACAACCTTCAGGGTCAATAAAGGCCTATCTCAGTTTCTATTAGATGGTGTAACGTTTTGGCCGGGGCTACTGGTGAGTTGGGCCGAAGACAAACTCAGGTCTTGGAGAAATAAAAAAAACCACTTATTTCCAGCTATAATACACATGTATTACACACAGATACACCTTCTTGATTAAGTATTAGAATGATAAGGTAATTCAGTTAGAGTTCCACTAGGGAAAGGTGCTGTGCTTCAGATGAGTAAAGTAGTTTCTCTCGGAGGTGAAGACATATGATGGAGTTCTTGAAATTCCCGCAAGATTTGGTCCGAGGTTTGGGATTCTCTGTTCGTCGATTAACCTGCTGGGTTTTGTAGCGTGTAAGGTGATGAACTGGCTGAAAGAGCAACTCAGGAGACAGCTGTTCAACTAATTGGAGGTATTCCCAAAGCTCGGATGAGCTTTCACACTTCAGGCGATACGCTGAATGGTTCCAAAGGTTCCGATGAACTCCACGTGGACTCAGCTACAGGTTGTGACTACCTACGTACACTCCAAATTCTTTCCAGAGAATTTTACACAAAATTCCAAGCTGAATTCTCGCTCCAATCACTAGCTGTCGCTTCGTCATTCGGCTCTCTCCTGTTGGCTTCCTCTCCTCGCTCCTCCAGTCGGTTCCCTTTTTATCTCGATCTAAAAAGCCGACCTTCGGTGGCAAATGACCAATCAGGATAATTCCCAACTTTCATTGGATCATCTGACCCAAGTTATCTTTCCAATCACAAGAGAGGGGGGGAGAGAAACGGCGACTAGCAAAGAGACGTGTTGGCTTCGTCTTGTTTGCTGCCTTTTCTTCCAGAAGATTGGAATGCCATCTGCCACTGGTCCCCATTTTGCCGGCTAGAAGGGCGTGCGTCTTTTATCTATTGTCAGGGACACATCTGCTTCTTTCCCACGTCGTTTGTTCTAACACATGTGCAGTTCACAAGTTGCACAGACACATTAGCTTGGCGGCGGCGCTTAGACTTGAATATCAGCTGTCTGCATTCTTCGCATTTCACAAATTCCTCCGTTATCTGTGGTTGCTTTCCCTTGGGAACGCAGTTTGCCATTTTTCTACTTGTCACTTATTTAAAGACGTCACAATGGATAGTTAAAATTCTCTAAAATTCTTTCAAGCAATATCTATTTTGTCGCCAAATTCGTCGCCAAGTTTGTCGCTAAGCTCTGGGATCACTGACGCGGCACCCAATCAGCATGCAACAGGGCTGATCGTAAAACCGTATTCCTTACGATTATATTATTCGTGCAGGGAAGCAAAATTACAGGTTTTTAAAAATATACAAATTTCAGACTGCAGTCATTGAACATTTTTATGTCAGGTTTATACTCGATAAGTTATAAGATAGCAAGTAGGCTTGCATGCATAGAAAGGTTGAAAAATTTTGCTCGGTCGATGGCAAATAATTGGTCCCCGGTGGGACAACTACAAGCCGCTGCATCGTATATTTTTTTTCTGTATTGCATGGGTTTGTATTATTATTTTTTTGTGCGTGAAAAAGTTGATTTTTTTATTGTAGATAAATTCCGACATTTCTTACTCTTTCTGATACGACGTTGTGTTCTTTTTACATTTAGTTGCAATTTCTTTTCTGTTGTTTTCGAAATTCATGTATGTTGTCCTTTTTTTTAATCATATCTTTGTGTAAATATTCATCGTTTTAATAAAATACGAAGGTGGGAAAGAATTGCAAGAATGCCAAAATGACAATTTATGACCAAACATGGAATGTCTGAATCTATCTTATGAAATTGTGGCAAACATAAATCGGTCCATTTCTACGCATGCGCTGCTTACTTGTCATCTTATAATTGGCCGAGTGTAAATCTGGTATTTACAGATACACTGAATCAAATGCTTTATTTACTTAACTAATGAAGCTTCAAAATATTAGAAGTATCGCCATGTCGCCAAAGAGGACGTTCATTCACAGGAAAGGCGATATGAAAAAAAATCATGAAATAGTGCTCAAATAAAAAGTTAAATAAACTTAAATATTGACAATTATTCCGAGTGTGTGGCGACTGGCGTTCGTTAAATCTGTTTGTGGTCGCAAAGTCCTCCATGTCGAGAGTAATATCACTGGGTCAGAGGTGATCGTTCTCTGTTGCAGGTCTGTTACGATCTGACATGAATGAATGAATTTTCATGAATGAAGTCCTACCCCTAAAAAGGGTTGTGACGTGTGTGTTAGCTAAGTCGTACTCTTGGCCCTAGATGGCGCTACTAGTAAAACAAGAGACGTATATTTCATGTTTAAATTCTGCTGATGTATTATCGGGGCTTGTCCATGGCAAGTGCCATAAATAACAACGCCAATAACATAGACAATTATTACCAGATTAATAATCGTGGTTAAATTTAAAATTAATGCACCCGACAAGTATATCAAAGAGAGAGTATAGGAGTGACTAATCGCAATAGTTTTTATTCCTATTCCTTTTCTCCCATTAGAAGGATTCGGAACCGAAGGGTTTCGGGTTCGAGAACCGATTCAATTGAAGAACTGTCTTGTATGCGAGTCTGGTGAACGTTAAATCCACTATACTCGCATACAAGACAATTCTTGTATGCGAGTCTGGTGGAGTACGCCTTACGACCAAATTTCTACACCACACAAGTCCTCCTGCTAGTGTGGTGTAGAAATTTGGAGAGGGGGTGCAAGTTATGGGTTGCTGTGGCTTTGTGGTAAGATCTTAGCCACAGAACCAGAGGGTTTTCGGTTCGCTACCTGATGCCACCAAAGAACCGTCGTTTAAACGGATCTGGTGCACATTAACTCAATCTAAATCAAACGTAATCCTCCTTTTGGTGTGATGGGGAAGGATTTTGGAAGGGGTGCTAGCTCAGCTGTCTTTATCGTCATCTGACCGCAGTTCAAAATTGGCCTATCCCAAAATAGTCCCAATATTACTTTAATAAGGAACGTTAATATAACCAAACTTATTGGAACGATATAGATTGAACTTCAAATTCTATTTAGATTTTTTTTTAAAAATGCCGAGTCTAATTTGACTTTCAGTTTCTGGGCAGCTAAGAAATTCGGTAAATATTCTTCTGTGAAGAGGAGCGAGTTTAATTGGTCCTTAACCCTAAAAAGAGGATTACTTGTAGCGTTGAAAGCTTAGCGATAAGCCTTCAAGTTCTGACAGCTTCTGATAGATTGAATGATGGATGCTTCCCCGATAAGATCAGGAATCTTCGAATAGAATTAGAGTAAATCTTCGATGAATAAATCGTCTGCTGTTACCAGTACACCCGAACGTGGGATTTTATGACTTGTTTATAGTAACTATTTCGCAGTTTGAAAAATAAAACCGATTCATATAATAACAATTAACAAGAATGAAATGCGGTCTTACAATTTATTCAATTTTGATTTAAGCAGTTTATTATTTTATTATTATTATTATTATTATTATTATCATTAAGGGAGTGGTTGATTTTTATTTAAAATCCGTGAATTTTCATGGAAAAAAGCGTGGTCGTAGTGCATGGGATTTTCTGTCTTGTTTGAAGGAGCTATTCTATAATTTGAAAAAAAAAAAAACCAATTCACTTATAATAAACGTAATAATTAATAAAAATGAAATATACCTTAAACTTTATTCAATTTAGGTTTTAAAAGTTTTTTTTTTAATTTTATATTAAGGAAATGACTGATTTTTATCAAAAATTCCAGCGAAAGTTGTCTCTCCAAAACTTCCTTTCGTACTCTCTAGTAAATTTGAATTTATATTTTAAACACCTCCAAATATTTGTATTTTTCCAGTCGACTGAACACAAAATTTGACGTGCAGCTACAATTCTATCCATTTAATCACATACAAAATTTGACATATTTAAGTTAATTGATCGAGTCATCGGATTTTATTGAATTTTCAAATGATAGCGTTTATGCATCTGAAAGTATAGACCGACAGACGTTCAATGTCTTGTTGAATCTGTCTCAAAAGTTGACAGGTATCGACTATATAGATGTCAAATATGTCAATCGAACATTATCGATTTACTACCCTTCACCTTCTAATTATTGTGTTAACTTACAGTCGAATAATCTGGAACAGACAGACTTCTAAATAATTGGCTCAAAATTTCACAAAATTTATGAAAATGTGGTATAATGACCATAAACCAAATTTCATTTCTCTAATACAAAACTTTTTGAATTGTCTTTATTACATACAGATGGCCTAACGGATAGTTTCCAAAAATGTATTTTTTGGGCTTAGAGAGGCCTAAAAGTTCGTGAAAATATCGATTTCAAATTTTTTTTTTATTTATTATGATTACAGTACTTTCTCTATATTTCATACTCGAGAAAGTAAATATATTAAAACTTAGTCATAAGAATGTTTAGAATAATCTAGGAAATAATAATCTTTATATTTTAATTGCTTAGTTACGATCGTAAGAATCAATATCTATATAAAATCATTTGCAAAAAAACCAAACTTTTTCCATCCATAACAAGCAAAAATGGAATTTTGTAGTCGATTTTTTACTCATTTTTACGGTGACCATATTTTTTCGGAGAAAATAAAGGACACTTGTAACGTGACATGAGGGGGGGGGGGTATGGCAATTTAAATTCGTGCTCAATAATTTTGTGTTAGGGGTGGGGGTTTGTGCGTTCGTGTGACGTCACAAATGTTAATTTGGGGTCTTCAAAGGTGTGACAAATTGTGACATGGGGATTGGGGATGGGCAGGGTCAAAATTATCCCAAATATTGCGATCATTTATGGACGCCTCCTGATAAAAAAAAACTCCAAAAAATTTAGTAATTCAAAAGGTTTATTTAAACAATAGAAGCAGACATTAATATGTTCAACGAGTTTTAAATAATGTAATATGTAAATATAGTATATTAAATAATTTATTGCTCATACTTTCCAGATGTATGGATTTTTCGCAAAAGTGCCGGTTCACGCTTCAAAAAGTCGTGAAATTCAAGGCAATTCATTTCAAAGTTAAATTTTACAGCTATGCTGGCTTGTAATGTACTAACATTTAATTGGGTTTTGTCACTGGTCCACATATTATTTACTAATGAAAGTATTCTTTAAACCAATTTGAGAAATTTGATTTTGCGACGATTTCTCAAAATAAAGGACAATATGCTTATTTCAGGAAATAAATAAAGTTAGAGGACAGAGCCTTCAAATAAAGGACTGTCCTCTGAAATAAAGGACGTCTGGTCACCGTACTCATTTTTTAAAAATTCGATTTTAAATTTTCTACTTTTTTTGTATTCTTAATGATAAATCGTTACTAAAATATTCTCCGAACTTAAAAATCAGCTTATCTCTTATCGACTAATTTAATAAAATTTTGGTTCAGCTATTATTATTTTTATTTGTTTGTTTCAGCACCAATATCGTCATCTAGAACGAATTAAGAATATCGAAATTAAGATTTTATAATATTTATAACAAATTAAAAAAATTAAATTCAAAAAATAAAGGATTTTTTTAATACACTAATAAAAGTTTGTTTTTCGAAATTGTTTTTATTCGCTTAAAAAAATCGATATTTCATAAAAGCTTGAGTTGTTAAATAAAGCTATCAGGTTTTTCAATCTTTCTTTAACATCTGCCCTTTCGGAATCCGGAAATCGGATATGACTCCCAATATTCGAAAACAAGTTCGTCCGAGGTGCAAGAATCGTTTTCATTTTATTCTTGCTGAAAGCACGATAAAAGAAAAACAATTTATATTCGCACAGTTCCGGCAATGAATTTACCGTACACCTTTTTGGCAACATATACAAGCTCGAGACTCCTGACGTTTTTTTTATTAAACATCCAACAATGAAGAACAAAAACCTTTATCTATTGTTACTCTCAGCCCACGATATATTTGTTTTTCAATTCCATTTCTTTGAACTCGCACAATAGGCTACTAAATCTGAATGGAAGGTTCACCGGTGGGAGATAATATTCGAATACGAATTGAAAAAAAAGTATTCGAGTTAGCTTTTCACTAATTATGCTATCTTCAATGATTTAAGCAATATGTTTGCCTGGAAAATATAAATGTTTTTTTTTATCTTGGACAATTTTCTACTGTATAAAAGCTATAACTCTGAGTCAGCGTATCTCATACTTTTAAGAAAGCATATTCCCCTTGTATTAAAAAAGTAATATGCTAAGAAATTGCTAACAATAGCAAGTTGAAAGTTAAACAGGTTCCAAAATGGTTGAATAGAGTAGCATATAAATATAATAATACCAAAAGTAAAACTGCTTTAACCCTTTACTTTTTAACCTAAAAAATTAAAATCTTAAAACTTTTTGTGCACTTTTAACCAGTGACTCACTTGGGTTATAATCCAATTAGCCCAATGGATTAACCTTTTGCGGTCCGATGTAGAGTGTGACTCGACATTCAAGAATGTGCATCATTTTGACGTTTTATTTATTTATTTTTCAAATTTAATTGTTAAAAACGCCTACATAATGGTTAAGAGATGTAGATTCATTTTTCAAAGAAACTCGACTTAAAATAATTATATATATATTTATTTTTCATAGCAATAAACAAATCTTTGTATTAGGTGAATAGTTTGATATCTAATTATTTTTCGGACTGCAAAGGGTTAAGGTATTTAAAGTAAGAGTTTGGAAACGATATTAAAAAATGATACATAAACGTTTTTTTAAATTTCTACTATTAGCTCATATTCTTCCTATATAGATCTTGCTAAAATTTTCAATCGTTGCTATAATACTTTTTATTCATCCAATCAAGTTCAAATACAAATTTTAAAAACTCTTAGTGGGCGACACTCAATGTTTATAGTTTTTTTTTAAAATATTAATTCATCAATTAAATTTAATTTATTTTTAATACTTTAAATAGAGTCATAGCAGTTTGTAATGGAAATTGAAATCAACAAGCAGTAGCTCAATCGGTAAAATGCGAGGATTTCAGTATTTTTCACGTGAAGACGTAGAATGCGAATTCAATGATTTTTCATAAATTATTTATATTAATTGTTATTATTTAATAAAGAATAAGATAACATTATTCCTTTTTTTACCCAAGCAAGAATTGACCTAATTTATTTTATATTTCTTATATTAATTTATTTTATCTTATTTATTTTGTACTACTTGTACCAAATAGTTACAACAGTCTTGAAAAGTCAATTTTAGAAGAAAAAATACACCCATTGCGTTTAGTTTTTAAAAAACTGATTATTTAATAAACATTCAGCAAAATTTCCAATGTTAGAAGAAACAAAATGGGTTAAAAAATAATGGAAATATCTAATTTTTAATCAATCACGGTGAAATATTCATTCTTTAGAAAATGCGTTTCGATATTGTACTTGGAAATTAGTTCATCCAAATACAACGGGAGAAAAATGTCATTTTCGCGCTTTTTTAATAGAAATGCCAAAAATGAACTACGGCTGAGTAGGAATAATACTTTTATAAACATAAAAAGTATTATTTTAGAGAGTTTTACGGTGAAAATAAAATAAATCACTCATCTTCGGTTAAAAATATCACTGTTACCGATTTCCTTTTTATTTATTGTATATTATTGTACTGTATCTACAATTCTATTTTACATATGGTATATTAAAATCAAAGCCAGTTTTAGAATTTAAGAAGTTTGAGCTTTATTTTCTGTTCATTAAAAAAAATTTTAAAAAAAAGTTTTCTAGAAAAAAAGCATATTTACAATCTAAACAAATACATTAATCATATTTGAAATGACTAGCACCAGAATTTGGTTTGGCTACGAAAAGAAGAGGGGGGGGGGAGTGACTTTGAAAAGAAATTTGTATGTTTAAAACTTTTTAGCCAGTCGATACATTTATTGTTTCACAATTTCTCTGTGGAAATAAAATAATTAAAGTTATATTATAAAAAAAACTTTTTAATACACACAAAAGAAATTTTTAATGACTTTGAATTATTCCAATCTTAAATTTCGTGATTTCCCACAAGAATGAGTGATTTTTGTTTACTTTTTATTATTTCCCCTGAAAATTTAATTTTATCGAATCAAGGTTGTTGCTGTTTTTTCCCCCATTTTATCCACGAAACCAAAATAAACAGAAACATTGTTGCTCTAGCAAAAGTTTCGATCTGATATTATCCAAGAAGATATTTAATCTTTCGCCTTGCCAGTCGCGAAGTTAATCGGGCCAAAGTGCTGGCGGAAATTGATTAAAAAAGTTCTGTTTGCGCTGTTGATGAGATGAAAACCCTTTCGTGATCTTTGGACATCAGCATCTTTGAGAAATTTCTGCTCTAAACGAATCCATGAAAAAACTCCAAACGATCAGCGTTTCTTAAAATAAGCGAAGTGAATTCATTAATTTTAACTCCATTGAATTACGGATGAAAGCAAGCGATTTCGCAGACGATTTTTTTCTTCTTTTATTTTGCATTAGATATGGAAAATAAATTAAATTTGAATAAGTATTTTTTTAATCTTTTTTTCTATGAATTAGTTAGGTATATGTATATATTCTTCAGTCACGTGCTTTATTCTCTGCCAATGAATTTATTAATAGAATTACTTATTTCGTTGATTACTCAACTTTTAATCCTCTTATTTTGTTTTATTTTATTTTTTACCTTATTATATTTTAGTTTTCGAAATTCTATTTGTGGTAAATCCTCTGTTTGCTATTGAAATGTGAAATTGACTTAACTTTTTTATATATATAAAGCATTAATATTTGTGAGAAAGAGAATAGATAATCAAATTTTTAAAAGTATATTCTTTTTTTTTAAACTTTTTTTTTGAATTTCAATTTATTTTTAATAGGATGTGATAAATCCTGTTTAATTCTTATCAGTTTTAAGGAAAGGTTTTATGAATTACTGCATCGTCAGCTGAAAACTTTCGAATCGCTAATGGGGTTATGGTTATTTTTGGACTGTACTTATTTAAAATATATATATAATTATAATGACATAGAAAATAATAAGAATTCTACTTCGTTGGGCAATTGAATTATTTTGCTCATACCTGCATTTTTTTAAAGATTTGAATATCATTTTATATTTTTGATGCCTTACTTTTTGCATTTCAATTATTTTCTAATTTTGACGTAATAATATTTGTAGGCTCTCAAAATTTTCAAAAATTTCGTACTGCAAAAATCCTGCGAATGTGTGTAATACACAAAACGCCATGTTCTATAAAGCACTTGCATGATAGGACCTTAAATTATCAAATTTTGCAGAATTTTTTAAAAACTTTTTAGAGAAAGATACACTCTATAAAAGTAAAATTTCTTCTGAAGGTTTAAATTAATTAAAATGAGTTTA
This sequence comes from Argiope argentata, assembly GCA_026289955.1. Lineage (NCBI taxonomy): Eukaryota > Metazoa > Arthropoda > Arachnida > Araneae > Araneidae > Argiope > Argiope argentata. The sequence continues at coordinate 488,380 of JAOUZG010030537.1, read as the reverse complement.
TTTAAACATTTATCCGTAATAATTTGGAAGCAAAATAACGAACTAGAAACATTTTTTATTGCTTTGTAATTTTTTTTAATAAACAATCTTTTTGATGACGCTAATGTTTCCTCCAACTCTAAATTTTTAAAAATATTTTAAAGTATATTTTACGGAAATGATTTTAATTCATTTTGTTACTGAATTTATATTTGAACGCGATGATAATAAAGAACTTTTTGAGTGTGCGTTACTACTTTTGTAAACTTTGCAATAAATTTTACGAAAATGCAATGACTATTATCTGTCCGCTTTACAACGGAAAGAGGGTTGCAGTAGCTTCTGAGGGTATGGATTCTTCAGCAACCGAGCACAGAGGTCTGACTTCTATCTCATACGCAAATGACACACACACACACTCGCCTGCACAACCCATTTTTACAGGGGGCACATTCGAGCCCAGGATCCCTAGATCACGAGGATTACGCGCTACCTCTGTGCCAGGATGCCGGCCGAAAATGAAATAGATTACAAATCTAATCTAGGAATTCTGACATTTTTTAAATCATTCATTTACTTCTTATCTTAAAAGATTTTGAAACTCTGTAGATTTCTGAATTTGTGATAAGAATATGTTAATATTTTCTGAGTTGATTGATTAATTTAATTAGTCTTTTTACTTTTATGAGTGAAGATACTTAGTGCCCAATTTCAGAACAAATTATTTCTGGAATTCATGATATTTTGACTAAAGAAATAAAAATTAGAAACTAAAAAGTACAAACCAATCGAATTTTAAAAAACTCCTACTTTAAGTACACTAGAAAAAATGCGTTTTAAAAAATAATCTTCACTGATTTTATTTTCATTACATGGAGAGAGGAAATGAACTTCATTTGATGCCTCAGCGCCATCTGCATCCGTCTTTATGTTCTCTTTTTCTTCTTAAATTTGACTTTGATAGTAATTTCTCCTTTAATTTAAGCATATTTAATTTCTCCTTTAATTTAAATTTTGATAGTTTCTCCTTTAATTTAA
>JAOUZG010030537.1:477176-487353 GCA_026289955.1 Argiope argentata | reverse complement strand
TAATTTCTCCTTTAATTTAAATTTTGATAGTTTCTCCTTTAATTTAAATATTTTTATTTTTCCTTTAATTTAAACCTTGGTAATTTCTCCTTTAATTTACATTTTGATAATTTCTCCTTCAATTTAAATTTTGATAATTTCTCCTTTAATTTTGACTTTGATATTAGTTTCCCCTTTAATATTATTTTTTGATTGTTTTGATTATAATTTCTCCTTTAAATTTAACTTTAACAATGAGAAATTATTTTACTGATTGTTGTTTTTTCTGTTTCCAGATGGGTGGTTGTGCAATTATCGGCTGCATGCTGTGGGTGCTGGCGACGTCACCGGCTTTGAGGGATTTCTTCATGGGGACGACGGTAAGTGCTCGCAATTATTGTGGTATATTTGTCATTGTGACTATAAAACATGCAAATGTTCAAAGCCAAAAAGTAGATTTGCCATTGAGTCAGGTTCTATAAATAATCAAGTGAGTGCCCATCTCCCCCCCCCTCAGATTTTCTAGCACAACAAATGCGATATCCCCTGCATAAAAGATGCAGGCATTGTGCAAGGGTGGGACCAATGCACGCAATTTGAATTTTAATATCTTGGAAATCAGACACCGAAGTGAAGTGAATGGACTGACAACACGCACTGAAGTTACTCATAGTTCCCTTTCGGATTTCGCGTTTCTGAAAACAAAGTATTATATAATAATGATGAAAAGTAAGGATGAATTTTGGGTACCTCCCTTTCCATTAATTAGTTCTAAAATTTTACCAATCTTCAATTTTGGCTACAAAATTTGGCTGCGCATCGAATTTCATTTAACCAAATCATTCCCTTTTTATCATGTCAAAGCATGATGTTCTTGGAATGAGGTTTCTGACGTCAACAGAAATCCGTAGGCGAAAAATGAAGATTTTATTATCTGCACGAGCATCTCAAAAAATCAGCTTTTAATAACGTGTTGCCTTTGCATTACGTGATACTACCACACGCTTAGTTCATGTCTGTATTTTATTTTTTATCATGTCAGAACAAGATGTTGCTTTTAGGATGAGGTTTTTGGCGTCAACAAAAACGTGTAGTCATTGCACTTACAAAAGCTCTGATTTTTTTTAAAAATAAGTTAATGACTACAGCAAATAAAACCCAGGAAAATGTCATTTTGAGCACGCAATTATATGAAACGAAATGAATAGGAAATGTGATATTTTTTGTATTAAATGAATGCGAGACAAAGTCTTTTGGATCGTTTGCAATACCCAAGTGACTCATTCGATGAAACAATGAAAATGAAAAAAAAATATTTTTTATTTAACTTGCGCGAGCACGTGGTGCTTGGCCGTTCAAGAAATGATGTTCTGACATGATACACTGAAATATGCATAGCTGATTTCATTTTAATCTTTATTTTTTATTTTTTCCACCAACAAACTATTGAGAAAATATTGTAATCATCCCAAAGAAATTCAAACTTGAAATTTTGGCAATTTTGCACTTTTCTGAACTCCTTGAGTTTGAAAAACATTTTTGACTTTATTTTTGTTTATAAACATTTTTGTTTATATACAATAAAATTCAAAAATATATTGATCTTGTATTAATTAAAATTCGATGACAAATGAAAATTTTGTGATAAACTTTCGATCGAACTTGTAAATATCTATAAACTATTGAAGGAAATCCATTCAGAAATCTGTTCCTCCTGCTCTTCGTGTTCAAACGAACTCAATAACTGGGTATCGTGAAGAGCTAGAAAGATACAATTTGACACGCAGACTAAGCATCAAAAATGTGGATTCTCATCAAATTTTGAATTAATCTGTCACAGAGTACATTATGTACTTTCTACTTTACTTATGTACTTTCATATGCATTTAAATGGAATAACTTACAAAAGAAATTAACAAAATAAAGTAAATTTGATATGTGACCTTGGACCACAAGTGCAAATCCACATCAGATCTTGGTTTTAGTGGATCTGGGAAAAAAAAAACGTTTAAAATATATATTCGTTTGATAGATTTAAAATGAATTCTATTAGTACCTCACTGTTCTATATTTTTAAATTAATGTTCGTCAGTTCCGTGAAAGACCTTCGTGATCATATCCAAAGACACCACAGTTTTATGGGGAGTGTTAGATGGGGGCAGAGAATGAGACTTTTACTATTGTTACGTTTATAGCATAGCGGGTTCGGATTGAATGGACTTTATTTGAGGACAGCACAAACAATTTTATTTACAGATATCTACAGGATGACTTGAGAAAGGAAAATTTCAGATAAACACAATCCAACAGTCAACAGTCACTTACAGTGTAAACACAAGCCTTACGCACAATAAACACAGACTGCAAAACAGCTATCGTGTACAACAGCAAACAGTAAATCACAGCGAGCCCAATAATACAACGTTAACAGCAAACGTAAACACAGCTCACTAATAACAAGCGAGAAAAGTAATCCGCCAGTCCGGTGAAACGCTAACTCACTCCACCTCCATCTTACGGCAACCTGTCCCTTATATAGCCGGGAGGGCGTCACGCAAAGCAAGGCGGCACATCTGAATTGTCTCGGGACTATCAGAATATTCCCCTCGCCAAGTCAACTCGGCTGGCGCGAAGCTCCTAGTGAAGCGTCGCCAACGTTTTCTACTTTGGCGCGTGTTTTCCCGCTTGTAACTCTATTATTTATGAAAATGTTTGGGAGATAATTCCAGTTTGTTTGAATTATTGTATCCGCATGCATTCAAATACACAGAATGACTGGCCTTAAGCTTGTTGATAGAATTTATTCAAACTTTGATTCAGAGATATAATTGTGATAATAGTTGTTGATTTAACACAAAAATGACTTTTTATCTGTATTGATAACTCAATTGGAAGATTTAATATGCAAATCTAGATGGTATAGTCTCCACGAAATTTCCACTCTAATTTATTATTAAAAATGGTACACCCACTCCATTTCTTTCTTTTTCTTTTTTTTTCTCTCTAAAAAATGTGGTTTTTATCAAGACTGAATTCACGAGGGCTCATATTTTTATTTTTAAGAGTCCATCAAATAAAAGTTTTAGGTTTCATGTTATAAATCGGGTATTTATAACATGAATACATCTTTATAATATAAATACATCGTAACATGAATGAATCGCATGGTTTTAGGCGTCTTTTTTTTTTTTTTTTTTTTTTGACGATTGAAATCAAAGTTTGATTTATAGAAATCGAATCCCATATCAAATTTTCTTTGTAAATGGAATTTGGTTTGATAAATGACATTAAGGAAATGAAATTTCAAAGTGTTCTAGGTTTCATGTTATAATATCAAAATTTGATTCATAGAAATTAAATAGCATATCAAGTTTTATGGATACAGGAAATTTGATACTATCTTTTGATCAATTTTGTTCAAAATTTAATTAAGGTTTTAAATTTTAAGTTTTAAAAGCTTGTAAAAAATCTCATCTAGTTTTATTGTTTTTATTTATCCTGCTCATATTCACTTTAACAAATAAATTTTCTTCTTTTGAAACGTTTTTGCTCATCAAAATTCCATCGTTGAAATATGTTTACAGCATATATACAATATTACAAAAATGTGTTTTCTGATTCAGTTATATCTAAAACGTATAGATTCTTAAAATCTTGAATTTTTTTAATATTTTAAATACTCTTTCTTTATATACTTCTTATGGAAAAGACTCAAAATCCATTCAACTCTCAGTTTAAAAACCTTTTCAGTTGAGATAGAGCTATCCTCGCTTTGATAAAAGCATAAACCACTCAAACGTGTGGTCGGTCAACTGAATCCTGTAAGTAAACTCAAAGATTTAAAAGATACAGAAAAGGAGTAATCACTTTCGCCATCCTGAATAAACTTTCATCCGAAAACTGCGAAATGAAGTCTGAGGAAAAGTTGTTTGACCGATAAAGTGAAGATAGGAAAATTATATTTGCACTTCAGTTCGATCGTTTGGCAACGAATTGCTGGCGAAGGAAAATTGAATCTTTTATTTGTATGAAACATATTGCATTATTCTTTTCTCTCTCTCTCTCTTCTTTCCTTTTTTTTTTTTTTTTTGTAAATTTAAAGCGTACAGCTATTATTAATTCAAAAATTTATTTTTGAAAAAATGGCATTCGTTAATTTATCATGGATTTGTTTAACATTTTGATTGGAATTAAAGTATTCTATTTTCGAGACCTTGATAAAATAATAATCGATTTCTTTGTTAACATAAACGCGTTATTAATCGTATTTTTTTTCAATTTTTTTAATTCATAAATTTGTATTTATTTCTAGTTATTTGTTCGTATTTTAAGTTGTCACTTCTTTAATTTTTAAAAGGCGTTTCAAAATAAACAATAAATATAAAACTATTTTCTTTTTTTTTTCCTGACAAAAAGAAATATTCCCATTTTGTTTATTAAGAATGTTGCTGTAAAATTAATAAATCTGAAGAAGAATAAATAATAACTATAAAATTATTTAAATTAACAATCTATAAAAAAGTGGCAATATTTTTTCATAAAAAAACATTGAATTTTTAATCGATATTATTTTTTTTTTAAATTTTGTCAGAAGTTTTCTTTTAACTCAATTAAAATTTTAATTTTATAACAAAAATGAACGAATTAAAAAAAAGCTGTAGACGAAAAAGCTGTAGACTAAATTATACTTATCTAAATCGTTGCGTTCTAAACATATTACGTTCGCTCATTTTCAAATATACAAATTGACAAGCGATAATCCCTTTATAAAATCTTGTCCAAAATTTAGTATATATATTATATAATTAAATTACAGTAAAATTATAAAGTCTATAAAAAATTTTAAAAATGATATATGTATATTATTACAATAAAACTGCATGCTAAACTAATTTATCTAGTTATTTCCGTTTTTTGAATTATCATATTGACATAAAAGAGTGAGTATACAGATTTCCTGGTGATATTTTTCATCAAAAACTTTGATTTTTTTTTTTTTTTTTTTTTTTGTAAATGCAGTATACCAATTTTAATATCTGCGTCGTGTTATGGTTTTGAGCCATAGAATGCTGAGCTAAACAGACAAGACAGACATTATTCCAAAAGTGGATTTTTGGTTTTGTTATTTGAATAAAAGACACGGTGATTCATCAAAAACTGGACTTGGAATTTTTTGGTGAAATTTTTTTTATATATAACTTTTTTTCTCTAACAGAAAATAAATAAACAAAAACATTAATCTTGCTCTATTAAACCTTGTTTTAACTAGGCCAAGTTTATCAAATTTATTTTCTTTGCGAATTTTTTTTTCTTCTGGGCATGTTTAAAGCAATTAAGGGGGCATTCATTAAAATGCATTTGAGAATAGAGGAGAGGGGGAAAAAAGGCGAAAAGTCTTCCGGTATCTTCAGCGATTAAAAGCGGAGCTGTGCCGACAACTTTAGGGCAAGATAAACAACCACCACCCGAATAATCGATTGTCCCCATTTTGCAGTTATGTAACGCCCTCTTTACGAGCTCCTTGGGGGGGGGGGGGGGCTGCTTCGTTTTAAATTTCTGTTGGGCTATTTTCGGGAATTAACTTGAAAGCCGCCATTTCTTCGCCAATTCCTTTTCCCGTGCAGGAAACTTAAATGCTGTTGACACTTGGCGGTCGTTTTGGAAAGGAAGGATGCCGAGAAAATAAGTGGCGATGAAAATTTATTAAAATATGTGCTTGTTTTTTAGAGTGGAGTTTAAAAGATCGGCGCTTTATTTTTGAGTTTATAGTAAGGCTAAAAACTAGTCTAGATAAATATTGATTCTACGTCAATTAATTTTAGCCTCTAATCCTTTGGGACCCTTCCAACACTTCCCTTTTTATCATGTGAGAGCATGATGTTGTTTTCGTTTGGGGTTTCTGAATAATTGAAGCTCGAAACCACGTAGGCAATGAATAAAGCATGAATAGCAATATTCCTCAATATCTTTTAATCGCATATACTTTTTACCTGTTTTTACCAGCATTGAATTATTATTATGCATGTTTCTTTGAAAGCAGATGCTTTTTTAAAAAGTTGGCCTGCTTTTACCTATATTGCTTTTTCAAATTGGATCAAACTACTTAATGACTAAAATTAAGGCAACTAATGATTTAAAAATCGTAATGTTTTCACATGATAATTTGAAAAGTGCAATCGTAGATTACATTTTCTTTTTTGAAAATATTTTTAAGGATTGTGAAATTAATGTTTTAAAGCTATACGATTTAAAAACTATATATTTTCTATTTTCGTCTAAAAGTATTGTTTTTGTTATAGACAATTGAAAATACCCTCTGGTTTTCCGTCCACTTTTTTGAACGTGCAATAATCTGTTTAATTAAAATAAGAGGTGAATTGGCAGATGAAGGAACAAAATTTTATAGTGTTCTGAGAAAAACATTGTAACCTTATACAGTTTCAAATAATATAAAACAGTACAATTTAAAACCAGACCGAAACCAATATTGGAAAAAGGATAGCAAAAATAAAAAAAGCTTTCCACAAAGAATTTCAAAAGATTTCGGACGGACTTCGTAATTTTGAACCGCATTCAGAAGACGAGGACGACACCTGATACTTCTTAAGGAAGGAGCGAAGGAAAAAAGGAACTAAACAAATAAAATTTAATGCCCAATCATGACTTCTATCTAGTACTTTGGTTACAAATTTTGACTAAATTCGTCATTGGAAGATTGATTAGTCAGTCCGCCGGTACGATAACTTAGAAAATTCAACAGCCGATGTGGTTGAAAGTTTGTATAGGGATTCAGCACACAAGATTGTACACCTTTATCAAAATTTGGTAGCAATTAGTCAAAAGAAATTGGCCAGCATTGTATATTCTATTCTATGAAATTAAACACACAACACAAATAAAATTATCGTTTAAGTTGAGAAGACATTCCCTTTTACGCCCTGATCTCTGACAAAAATAGTGTTTGAATCCTGACTGATAGCAAGAGTTATATTCAGTATATATTTAAAAATGCCAAAAATATTTGATATCCGAAGCCAGATTATTATGAGGCTTCTCTACGAGATTGGCTTGAAGTTACCTATACGCCTTCAGTGGATTCCATCGCACTTTAGGGTGTATGGATACCAGATAGCTAATATGTTCTCTAGGAGTGGCTACGATCTTCCGATGGACAATATTAGCGAGCTTAATAATTCAGAAATCCTCTCCTTATACAGGGTGTCGCAAAAGGCCGTTAACAAACTTAACATGCTTGTTTGTCATATCATGATACACAAGATTTACACAGGAACTTGTGTCCGAAAATTCAAACTGCAGCCGCTAGAGGGCGATAATTGCACGAAAACTGGAGAGTGGAAAAAATAATCATTTCAGGGGTGGACGTTGAAGGAGAAGAATGAATGAGTTTAGTAACGCAGAAATGGCCGACATGCATTACGTATATTGCGTCACTGATGGAAATGGATGAACCGCGGCACGGATGTACCTTGAGGGCTTCCCAAACAGCTCAGTCATGTTTTGTTCATATTTTTTGCTACTCTGTTCGAGAATACCTCGATAGGACTTATCCTAATCGCTGGATAGGTAGAGGCGAACCAGTCCAATGGCCGCCGTGATCTCCCCGACCTGACTCCCCTGGATTTCTATCTGTGGGAACATATGAAGTCCATGGTGTACGAGGCACTCATAACATCGGACATGGTTCTTATCGCCAAGATCGTGGAAGCGGCAGCACATGCCCATGACATTCCAGGCCAATTTGAACGTGTGCGTGAATCTATGCGCCGACGTTGTGAAACGTGCACTGTGGGGCATGGAAAGAAATTTGAACATTTGCTGTGATGTAATTATGTTTTGTAATGAAAATCATATTAACACCGCTGTCGATATCATTTTTTTCTCCTCATCCAAACCTGCACTTATCGCCCACTAGCGGTCACAGTTTGAATTTTCGGAAACAAGTTCCTGTGTAATTCTTGTTCAACATGATATGACAGACCAGCATGTTAAGTTTGTAAACGACCTTTTGGGACACCCTGTATATACTGCAATTGCTGTCTGTATGGCTTACTCCTCCAGTTCACTACTGGTGTGTAGCTAAAAGTCCTGGTTTGTCAATTTCTTGCAGCTGACAAAGTTTTGAAGCTCGACCGATTTTGAGTTGAAATAACAGCTCTGATATCATAATTTTATGTCAACCTTTTAAAAACACATCTGCTGTCAAGAAGCATATTTAATAATAAAGCAATACTGTTAAAAGCATGTCAATCTTTTGAAAACGCATTTGCTTTCAAAGATTACATATATAATAATAATAATAATGCAATACTGGTAAAAGCAGGTGAAAATATGCGATTCAAAGATATTGATGAATATTACCATTTATGATTTATGCATAGCCTACGCAATTTTGAGCTTCGATTATTCGTTTCCTTCATTTTTTCACATGATATAAAATGCATTCCTCAATAATATTGAACAACCAAAAAAGTCAATCTGGGAGAGCAATCTGACCACCAGGGGGAGCTTTTTTTTAATTTACATTTCTTTTTTACTTTAAATAAAAATTCCTCGCTATAAAAAGTATTTTTTAATGCTAGCTATAATTTTAATATTTGACGATTATTTCTACTTTAATCGACCATGATCTCGATAATATTTTGATACCAAAAAAGTGATATTTTGAATTTTCTCATTTAAAATAACCGAAAGAAGTGAAAAAAAAATCTTTATTTAAAGCATTTCGTCGAAGCGGTGAATAACTGAACAAACCCCTCTTCATTTGCATCTGAGAACGCGAATGAAAACGTCCAGATTTAGATCAGTAAAATTAGAAATATTGATCTCATCGGGACTCAAAATGGCGGCAAAGAGGAGGAGTATTGACACCGTTAAAATTCTGACTTCTCGATCTTTAATCCGATTTTTCATAACTTGTAAACAAGAATAATCGATAATTATTTTAATTTAAATTTTATTAAATTAAACGGATTATTTGTTTTGACTGAATTTATTGTTACTTTCTGAAGTTCGTAATACTGTTTACCTTTTTTTCAGACGAAAAACTTTTAATTATTATTTATATACTTCAACCTCCAATTGCCCCCCCTTTTTTTAAAAAAAACTTTCTAGTTGTCTTTGACTACCAGCTTGTTCGTCAAGAGTATTTAATTTTTCAAATTGTTGAATTATTAATAAGGAATATATTATTCACAAAATTTTATTGAAAGACATTCATTCAATTGTGTCAACCTGTTTGTGTAGGTGAAATTAAAAAATACATATACTACAAAATAAAAATGGAAAATGAAAATCCTATATGCATTAATACTGAAAGAAAGCTAATCTTTTTTTTAACGCTAGCAAAACTATATGATTGAATTTTTATGACTGATTTTGAATTTTCTCAATTGGAAACATTGCAAACATTGTTCTCATTGGAACTGCCATTGGAAACCGGTTATATCACTGACTCGTGATAGCTTTAGTGTTCAAAACAATGTTACAATTGTTCATAAAATTGAATTAAAAAAATATTTAAATGAAATAAAAGTTCGTAGAGAAAAAAAAATTAAAATAATATATTCAATATTAAGATAATGCAAAAATCGTTTTCATGGGATAATAGTGTTGTAAAATATGAATATCAGTTTCCATAGGCAACTGAAATTCATATTGATGATGTTTTAGTTGTTGCGATTACTCATCTAGCAAAAACTAAACCGATTTTTGAGAATGCTTACTATCATCCATTTTTCACATCTTTTTTACAGACTGAATAGAATAATTGATGATATAGAGAAAACTATCTCGAGCATTTCTAATAATAATTTGCTGATCTATTAGTTAGTTAAACGGAGCACCTAATGAAATGCAACTGTAAAATAGTTAGGTGAAATAGTTTGGAATTAGTGCGCTGGTTTGTTTACATTTGACTTATGCTTTTCAGCACTAAAAAAGAAGAGCAACCTATTTTATTTACGTTAGCGTTACTATATAGAAGGTTAAAAAGAAGAATGAAAAACAAAAAACTTCAATGATTGCTACGTATCGTTTTAGAAAGAGCTATTATCTATAATGTCTGAAATTATATCAGAGCTAAGAACGCAAATCAGAATTTGCATCAACTAATTCTTGCTTCTAAGTGCTTATTTAATTTCTACTATTAATTCATACACTCCCACTACATATATATATA
>JAOUZG010030537.1:413768-460818 GCA_026289955.1 Argiope argentata | reverse complement strand
CAAATACTGAACTGAAATACTGCGTACAAGAGGGAGGTTGGGGCACTGTAGACATCCCCTGTGGCAGCAGACAACTCAATCTGCAACCTGTCTTTTCATCCCCATGTTCCTTTTAGAGAAGGTTTTAACCACATTTTAAAGTTAGCGACACATTTTTCGAACTTTTACAGCCCCTGTGCTAGCATGTTGTTAGAACTGAACCCAACGAATTATGCATGTTGGCACTCTTGTGTTTTTATTCGAAAGAATTTAAAAATTAGGAAGACAAATTTCAAAATATCCTACATTTATTTTTTATTATATATTACGTAATATTGAGTGTCCAAAGAATATATATATTTTACCGCACACAAGAATATTATTCCATGTTCAAATAGAAGTTGTTGTTAATCGTTAGAACTGTGGCAGATTGCTCAATCTTTGGATATCCACTGATTGCTGAAGATTTGAACGTTCTAAAAGAATCAAATATTTAATGATTATTGAATATTAAAAATAAAAATATATATACATCTGTTTAAAAATTTGAATAAAATAATAGTAATAAAAGTTCAAAATCCAAAGCATTTTTTTTTTCTTCTTCTAAAAAATGGGAGCTGATGTTCTAAGTTATTGACTGCATCAAAAAACTTTTATGCTGTATTGAAACAGGAGATGATCATGCCAAAATGATAAAAGCATTTCATGTAGAATTGTGTGAAAGAAGATTTCAAGGCAACATATTTAAATATAAACAGTCTTACATCTATTTGCTTGATCAATAGAATGGATTGGTTACAAATGCAATGGATACAATGAAAAATATTTCATTACGAATAGTGCATTGACTTTAAGTTGAATGTATATAAGAACCACAGATTATTCAAAGTGAAAACTGTTATTCTAATGCATGGAAACTTTAATTTTTCCTTTATCTGGCATGATGATTCCATTTGTGAAGTTCTACAGAATTGGCCAGTAATGCTCATCTTACTACTCTATTTTAATGCAAAGGATAATGAATAATACACTATGAAATTTGCATAAAAGAAATATTTTTTCTGATTTTCTTTATATTTATCTTATTCTTTACATTTGAACCAAATCAAGACTTTATTAAAGCAGGAGTATGTTTATCAATCAAGCCAAATTTAAAAATCATGTTTTGAATGCCTTTTGTGCAAATATATTATAAAATTTAGAATTTTTTAAAACTAAAATCGTAAGAATTTCTGAAAAAAAGTTAAATAAATTTTTAATTACTCTTAATGTTTTTGTAAATCATTCATTGATATAGTATTTATAGTTTATTTCTAAAACTATGAATTTTATAAAAATATCCTAGATGTTTTTTATGTATTTATTATATATATGTATATTTACACACCACATAATGTCACTGACTCTCAACATTTCATGCTTCTTATACAGTTTTCTCCTTTTTTTTATTTGTTGTTCCTATAAATTTGAAACTTTTCTACAAAATAATGGAATACTTTTGTGAGAATTGTACATTTTCCTCTGTTTTTTAATTAATATATAAAAAACATTATTAATCAAAATCATTTTGATTAATAGAAGAATTTTTTAAAGAAATTGTTAGCAATTTATTCTCATATCTTAAGATTTAAAAAAATTTCAAATGTTTTTTATATTTTATTTGTCAGTAGAAAAGTTCTATGCTTGAAAAAAAAGTACAAATTGATCTAGTACATGTTATAAAATTTCTTCATGGATTTATTGTGCCTCTAGAAAATCTCAAAACTTTTTTTAAAAAAATTTTGTACCCTTTTAACTTTTGCTTGTTTTTCTTTTAAAGTATTTTTCCACATTTGTATGTATAAAATAAAAAAGTGTGAAAATTGCAAATTGGGGGAGTGGGAATGCAAAGTCTTTTAGTTCTAATTCTTTTTATCTTTCTCTAGGTAATCTCCCCAAATTGCATCTTACAGGGGGGTCTTAAGATATTAAAAAGAAAAAAATGCTCATAATATATTTTTGCTTAGTTGCAGAATCAGTAAAGTGAAATGTCTTAGTTAAAATTTATCAAAAATATTTTAGAAAAAAAAGGAACAAAAAAGTACTACATGATTGTAGAATAGAACTAAATTACTGTTTAAAAAATAATACTAAAATGCTTTCTCTATTTGCACTGTTATTTAAAAAAATTATTAAATTAATTTTTGCATTAAATATTTATAAATGTTTTATTGTTATATTCGTACAATTATAAAACTTACAACTTTAATTTTTTTAAATTTATTTTTTTTTTATTTATTTTTTTTTTTTTTTTACAAAAATAGTATTACAGAAGTTATTTTTTTTAATACTGAAAAAATTAATCAACCATAACCGTCTAAAAATCCTTGCTTTTCTGCTTAAAAATATTCTGCTACTTATAGTGTGAATGATTTTAAATGCTCATTATTACAATAACATAAGTTCAATGGAAATGAAAATATTACTTATTTAATTTTTATTCTCAGTCACTTCTGAATTAGACATTTCCTTCTAAATATTTCATTGTTTAAAAAGCATGTAAGTGAAATAAATTAAATTTAGAAAAAAATATAGTTGTCAAGCATTTTAAACTTTCTGTCTAACAAATTATTCTAATTTTTTATTATAAAAAAGTTAAGAAATTTATTTGGAATGTTCTATAAATTTTTGTGCTTATTTGCCAAAATATTTTTGCCTATAAAAATACTTCATAAAGAAAATGTTTCATACATGACTTATCTATTATCTATAGAAGGATATCACAGATAATTAGACTGCCAAATCCAATTTGCAATTCCCATTGTGGTATACTTTAAAATCCTTATATATTTATATATGGTTTATTTATGAAATCAATGCATCCCAATTTTTATATATAAAATTTTAATTTCCATTGGATACATAAATACAAGTTTTAGATTCAATATAGTTAAAGAATTATTGATGTTCAAATAATAAATTCCTTTTAAACAAAATCATGTGTAATTATTGATATTAATCGATCTGATTCATTAATTTAAAATGTTGTAACAAATGTTCTGTTTATTTTCTGTTGATTGTGTTATATATATTTCATTGTAAACTTAGCAGTTCAAGAATGTGTATATCAAACTCATCGAAAATTAGTTTAATTTCCATAAACATAAAAAAAAAACAGCGTTATAAATTATGCAATGTTTTGAGAAATAAATATTTTGTTTTAAAGAAAAGTGACTATTACCGAAAATTAAAGGGAATAAAACCGGTTGTTGCTTGAAATAATTTAACATATTTAAAAGATAAAAAAGGAACAAAAGAAAAAATTAATTTCTGTGACGTTAATATTCCATTAAAAAATATTTGTATTTTTTTCTTAAATCCTTCTCTCTCTTTTTAATAGGAAGTCTATGAATATATAATAGTTCTTTTTATGTATTTAATGTACCTTCATGAACATTTCAGTAACAAATTCAACACTGATTCTAATGTCCACTTGTAAAGACATTCATAACATGTTTTCGCACTAAAATTTCATTTTTATTTAGTAATTTTATTTATATATATTTTATGTAAGATAAGAAAGATATAAAAATTCAGCAATGGCATTAAAAAGAAAAAATTCTTATTTAGATGTCATATGGTCAGAGCAATATTTTGTAAAAGAAAAAAAAAAGAAAAAAACCTTCTTCACTGAAATTTAAAAAGGGGTCTCCATATGACAATTATCAATAAAAAGTTATAAGTACAATAAAAAACATAATAGCATTCCAATAAAATTGAGATAAGATTATTATTTATTACAAAAGTATGTTCATACAAAATTAAAAGCAAAAACAGTGGCTTACATTTCAAACAATTGCAATAAATAAATTATCACAACTTTTATTAAATTTGTGCTCTTGTTAAATGTATTTGTTCAATAGAATAATTTTTTAAAAAATATTTTGTAATAAATTTTCACATTTTAAATATAAATAAATATTGTTAAATAGTTCCTTTGTACCAGATAATTTGGCTCAAATAGAATGAGATTGTGGTTGCAAAGAATTGATAGAAGAATTTGATAGCTAACTATGACGTTACAACAATTTCAGACAAACAAACAAACAAAAAAATAATGAAACCGATTTTTACTCATTATCTAAATGTATTTATTACACTCACAGATATATAGAAAATGTAATTTGAATGCCTTTTTGATAAATATAATTATTACCAACACAAGTAACAATTTTTAGCTGAAAGATTAAAAGAATATTTAAGAATATTTATTTTCATATACATTACAATTCGCAATCGAAAATATAAAATAAATGTTTAATTATTTTTTAACTATTTTATTGTACAATAATCACAACAAGGAGGAATTCCTGCAAATTATGAACAAATAAACGCACTTTATCCTGTAATTCACTGTAGCCGTAATCAAAATGTAATGAAAAATGTTTAATCTTTTTGTATTCAATGCAAGTTTGTTGTTAATATACAATAGTAAATATCCTGTTAAACATTTAGATATATAAATGTAATTTATTGAATTTTATGCATAGCTTGCTCTATGGCGCCGAAATAATGCAAACATATTTTATGTAGCAAATCTTAAAGAGAGTGATATATTAATATGAAATATAATAATATAACATTTATATATATATTAGAATAAAATTATAAATGGATAATCTATAGTTATGAGTACAGACGGATTATGAGAATTCTCAAATTATTCTAATGACTGTCTGTGTTAAACCGTCTATACTATGTAAAGAACAAACGTAAATAGTTCTTATTCCTTACTCCTATTGTAGCATTATATATTTCCCATCTAAGTGTAAATTTAATTCTGTATTAATATTTTCTCATGCCCTTTTATCTGCATACTTGCGAATGCGTCTACTTTTGCAATAACAAAACGTGGATAAGCGGCATCAGAGACAAGAAAATCGCCCCTTCTCACTTCCTGGTTGATATTTAATTGCAAAAACTTAACAATAACACTCCTCAAAAATAATGGAAAACATCCACAAAAATGTCTCGCCCAAAACGTGCACCGGGACATCAACATTGTTCCCGGCGTTGCGACTGTGGGCAATTAAGCAATGCTAACCGCTATTCACTTGATACAATCGCTGGCCGCAGTAAACGATCACTTGAGCCTTTCGAAATCTCGCCAAAGGACACTGGTTTACCGCCATCTCTTCTTTTCCCTTTCCCGCATAAAAGTACACATTTGGCGGTATATTTCTGATTGGCGATTAAATTTAATTGTAGTCATATGGGCTGCTATTGCATCCATCGATTGTCCTAAGTAAGCAAGTTTAAAGAGGCAAAGATTTGTGTTGATGTCTAATGACATCGACAAGAATAGGGGAAAATTTATACTTTATAGAATATTTCTCTGTAGCATATGATGTTTTGAATAATTTTTTGTCACTTTTTTGTTTGACTACTGTTTCAAAATAATAATAACTTCCCATGGCCATGTGAAGTATGCTTCCTACCAAATTGATCAATTTTGTTTGAAATGATGTAGGTTTGCGTAAGTTCTGACAAGTTTTTCAAAAAGATAGTCTTGGATACTTCAGTACCTCGTCTCACTCAAAATGGTGTGCCTTGATTTGTTAATTAATTATTAATTAACCAGATTAAATTTACCTAATAAGGTAAGTTAATCCCTTTTCTTAAGGCAATCCCAATCTTTAAAATATTTTAATATTATCATGACTAGAAAAAAAAGGACCTTTTAAAGGGTTAAAAAAATAATTCATTTGCCTCTTCCCATTGTCTGGTATTCCTAGATGATACTAGGTTCGCAACTTATTTGCTATTTTTAATCAAAAATTTCTTGATTATTTTATTTGTTCAATTCTACCCTATAAAAAATTGTATCTTATGTGAAATTATATGGTGGAAATGATGCCTACAATTCACGAATTAAAGTTGCCATGAAAATTATAATAAAGTTGTTTTTCTTTTTTTTTAATACACATTTAAATTTTCTTTGCTTTTTAAAAATATGTCTACGAAATTTTTCTGTATTTTAAGCAACAATGAATTCAGTTAGGAATGAAAAAAAATAGTGTTCAGAATAAATCTTTCGAACATTTAAAAACAAGCTTAAATTCTAGCATAATTCAGGGAATTTTTCATATATTTTATCATGTATCAAGACTTTAAATATATTATCTTCAAGATTTGAAATTCCATTTGTGAAAGAAAAAAAAGATATCGGATGAAACGTTTAGTTCCCCAAATCAATTTTTGTTTATCAAGTTATTTAAAAAATAATTGCCAAAATAAAAAAGAGATTCTTATTTCAATATCACAGTCTATAAGATATTTTTCCTTTAATATTTGACAAATTTTTTACAGTAACAACAAAAAAAACACCTTTAAATCACAAAATAATTTTTTCTGAAAAATAAAAAATTAAATTGCAGTAAACAATTTATTTTATGTGATTCGTTTTTATTTGTTATTAAATACTTCTCTTAGTTTTTGCACTCATTCTCAATGTCTTATAGCTTGCTTGCACAGTATTCAACTATTCATATTTTTTCTCTGTAAAGATTTTTTTTAAATCCTCATCTTATGTAAATTTGTTGCTTTAAATTAGTTGCAAATTAAAGATTGTTGTCATCATTTGAATAAATTATCCTGTTTTTTTATATTCATGAAGTTTTTATTGCAATTATTTCAATAAATTTCTTAGTATTGAAATTCTGAAAATGTATGTTTTGATAGTGCCTTTGAAAAGAAGAGAATAACCCACTTGCACTCATAGACAGTGATACACAGTGCTTGTGACCAGAATTCCTGTCTCTAGACATTTCCACTATGTATATACAGTGTCTGGATTGTGCAATATTTATAATAATAAACACTACAAATGAATTGTTGTCTCGTTTATTATCTTCATATAAATAAAAATTACTTTTGCATTGTATGTACATTTGCAAAAAATATCTGCGTACAAATGCACAGTAAACATTCTAGATAAAATAAAAATACGCTATAGTTACAATATTAGTTTAATTTTTATTTAAAGTATTTCTTGAATTATTCATTAAGTATCAAAAACATTTTCAGACGTATAACATGCATTGCTTTAAAATCATCATCATAATAATAATTTAAAATTGTACAAAGCTTGCAGATGAAACAAGTCTTCAAAAAATATCTTTCATAGATTTTCAATTAATCCTTAATGTTTGCCCGGATAACATTTCTGTCTAAGAACGTCTATCAATCGTTTAGGCATAGATTGGACTAACCTGCTGGTTTCCTCAGATGAAATATTATTCCATTCCATCACTCTTTTTAGTATATCTGTCGATTTTATGCTATATTGTGGAATCTTGCTTTCCAATTGTTACGAAAATTCTCACAAGAACGATGCAAAAGTGCAAACTTTATTGTCTAGTAAAACGAGTATTAAATAGATGCAACACAAGCTACAAATCCACAGAAAATTAACTCTATTTAATCCACTAACTTCGGTTAACAGCAAAGCTAGGGACTGCACATCAAAAAGAAAAGATGCTCTCTCAAGCTAAGGCAACTAACGTAGCTCGTTCTCCAAACTAATCTGACTATCCAACTTAAGCCTCGCCTTAAAAAGGTGCCTCACTAAAGTGGGTGGGGCAAATGCAGAAGCCCCACGCTCGTTCTGGAAAAATGTGGAACTCTCTCCAACATTCTCTTGGAACAAATCTTTATTTCTCAGCTTCTACTCCACATTTTAGAGACTATTAAAAACCGTTAGTGACGTCTTTATGTTGCCAGCACACCTACATCGCCAAATTAGTCAAATATGGCGACTTTCTGTTGTAAATCCCCTTAGAACGTTCTTTTCTCGCTGACGTGTGATTTCATTACAAATAAATTTATACAGTTAAACTATTTACAAACATTTACAATATTTACACAAAAATTCATAAATATTTACATCTAATTTACACAAAATTCCTAACACAATTAATCCCATATATGCTCGATATGGTTTAAATCTGGCGATTTTGGGGGAGTACATAACTTATTTTTGATGCCTTAAACAGCCAGAGCTGTGTTTGTACCATTGTTTTATTGAAACCAAAAGACATTACAAAGGTTCAAATATTAGGCACTCTGTTTCAATTTTTCTTTTAACATGATCAGATCTCATATGATATAATGTCGTCTATAAAAGTTAATTGGCTTACCCCACTTATGCTGTGCTCACCCAAATAATTATGCCGCCTCCACATTGTTTTATTATAGGCACAGGGTTTTTCTTCTCAACCTTTTATTGCCAAAGATATAAAACTTGCTTTCATCGGAGAATATTACTTTGTCCCAAAACTCAGAAGGTTTGTTTGCTTACTCACTAGTAACATTAAAATGTTTTTGCTTATTGACAGCTGAAATAAAAGGCATTACACGAGCTATATGGTCATGATAGTAAGCCTTTTTTTAGTATTTTCTGTTTTGTGTCTTCGTAAAAATTTTTTTTTTATCTAATAGAAATTAATATTTGAAATGCAGTAATGTCTGGACCTAAATGTAGATTTCAAGATGTATCTTTTTTCTCATAAAGTCAACTTAGATAAACGACCACTATATGACTTTGAGAAAACCGATTTTCATAATTTGTAACTATTGAACACTCTTTGGGTAGAAGAATGAGTTCTCCCAACTATCAACTATCTTGTCAATTGCATGAGAGTTTTACCTTCATTCCTTATTGTTAAGAGGATTTTTCTTTCGTCCAGAATCTCTCTTTTCTTTTAGAATCTATTTTAAGTCAAACACAATACGTACTATCTTTCAAAAATCTTCAATATGCAATTTTAAAGTTACTTAACAAAACTAAATACTTGCGTGAAAGTGTATCATATCAACAAATGAATTGAAATGTGATTTTTGGCAACAAAGAACGTTATTCCCAAAATGCCAAAATACTTCATTTAGTGGATGTTTTGAATTCTTCTGGTATTAGGAGAATAACGGTCATTGTTGCCAAATATCCCATTCTCCATATCAAAGGAAACATGCTTTTATACTATTTGTTGCATTAAAATGAAAAAAAAAAGTTGCACAAAAATAAATGAAGACAATATTTTATTTCATACAAATTTATGGAGATTAAAAAAAAGGACGATTAGTTCGCAAATATTCTTTTAATTTGTACCTATACACAAACTTTTTCTGATAACTTTTTCTTTAATTTCAAATTGTTATTATTACCTCAAAACAATGTGTGTTATATTTCTAAAAATTATTATTGATAATAAATTGTTCAAAAAACACTTTAAATAAAAAATTAAATTAATATTGTCGCTATAATATCCTTTTATTCTTTAAGGATGTTTACTTTAAGTTCAAGTTATTTTTATTATTACTTCAAAACAATGTGCGTTATATTTCTGATATTGTTATTGATACTTAATGAAGTGTTCAAAAAAAACTTTCTATAAAAAATTAAATTAATATTGTCACTATAATATACTTTTATTATTTCTAGAATGTTTACTGTGCGTTTTTACGCAGACATTTTCTGGCAAGTGCTGTTTATAAGTAAAGTCTGTATGTTTCACATCTTTTCCTAATCAATTGGAGAGAATCCAACTTAATTTTTCATATTTATTACTTAAAACACAATAAAGAAAGCTGCCAATTTTTCAAAGAGCAAAATTTAATTAAATATTTAATTAATTTGAAATTAATCACATTTTGCCTTTTAGTCCCACTATTCCATAAAGTAACATTGAACAAATTATCCTACAAGAAATATTTTTATCTTAAAATGCAAAATTTTACCTTTTTAAAAATACCAATTTCATTTCAGTACAGTTCTTTTTCCTTCATTTTTTAAATCATAATTTAGTTAATAAATGTTTGACGCCGACGATTTTCAGATGAGAATTTTTATAGATATTCCGTTGCTAAGCAACAATGGAATTAGGAACTCTTTGACCTTTTTTTTTAATATTGCTCTTTTATTTTATTTTTTAAATTTTATATGTTTTGTTTTAATTTTCACAACATTTGTAACCATTTTTTTGTTGCTTAAAAATAAAAATTGATAAATAAAAGTGTTAGATAATAAAAGGACTTTGTGTTCTGTAATATTTTATGTGAAAATAATTTTTACATTATTAATTGTATAGCAAATATTTTAATTCTGGGCAAAGGGAGATATATCAATTAAGTAAAGACATAAATAAAAAACGTTTAAAATATTGAGCTACACAAGACCTATATTTAAAAAAAACCAATATAAAAACAAGCATATTTTGACAAGGATTAGGTTTTGAATTAATAATACATATACAAAATCATGCCAATATTTT
Organism: Argiope argentata; assembly: GCA_026289955.1. Classification (NCBI taxonomy): domain Eukaryota; kingdom Metazoa; phylum Arthropoda; class Arachnida; order Araneae; family Araneidae; genus Argiope; species Argiope argentata. The sequence continues at coordinate 450,532 of JAOUZG010030537.1, read as the reverse complement.
TGATTAATTTTTGCTCAAAAAATGCCTTTGGATTTATTTTCAGAGTATGCCTTATTTCTACTTACTTTATGTTTATTCATTGAAAGAATCACAGTTCATATTGCAGAGAGAAAGTTAACACAATTTTGTTACTTTTTTTCTATTTTTACAACCTCCTGGTTTTCTTGGTGATTTTCAAATTATGTCGAGATTGTGAGTCACCAAATCAATAAATACTCCTTTTCTCTCTCTCTCTTGAAATTTATCGCGATGACCTTAAAGGTAAGCCAAGCACCATGGTTTTTCATTATCATGTTTTAACTATGGTGCTACTGAGAGTGCAAATACTTGAATATAAGTTCAACCTATAACCAAATATTTACTCTTCTATCAACAATCCGTTTCCAATCCATTCAATGACGTCTTCCAAATCAGAAATTAGTGGTCCTCGACTTTATGTAGACTTAGAATTTATTTTGTCCACTTTTGACTGAATTTACCCTCATTTTCAGTCGAAGAACCAACTTTTTCTCTTTCTCAAAAGTTGTAAGATCCTTACTAGAGAATCTTTCTTAATTATTGTTCTGTGAAAGATAGAAATATCCAGTGGAATTAAAGGGATAATTGTAATCCTTTGATAAGATGAATGCAAGAAGTAAATATATTCTATCTTTCACAGGACAATAATTATGAAAGATTCTCTAGTAAGGATCTTACAAGTTAACCACGAATTTTATTTATCAAGGTATACATGGCTACTATGCTTGTACTTTGATTAGCAATTTGAAGCAATTATGGCACCCATACAGCTGGTGATCATAATGATAGCTTATTTTGGGAATATGGCTTGTATTACTCATTTTTACGATTTGGTCCAACATTAGTAAAAATATGGTAGGTCTCTTTTGACAAAATCTCTTTATACCATTTTGGTAAAGGCGCTTTTGCCATGAAACAAATAAAACAGAAACTCAAAAATCTGCTAGTAACAGAGTTTCTTTTTTCATTATTACTATACAGCGGTTTTTTAATATATAATATAAGAGTTGCGGAATAGTACTATTGTAAATGACGAATCTGAAAACCAAATCATTTTTTTAAACAAAATTTTCATTAAAATGATAGAATTGAAAATTCATCTTGAATGATATATATACTGGAGGATCTGTTACTTATGTGGCGTAATCAATGAGTATAAATAAATCATCCTAAAAGTGAATAATCTAAGCATGAAAAGTTATGAACTAAATAGAAGATAAATTTTATTTATTTGGAAAAAAATTATTGATTAAATTTAAAAGTCATAGCAGATTTCTATTTATTCTTATTGTTCGTAAAAAATCGTGAATATTTTTATTTATTTATTTATTTATTTTGCTATGGAGGAAGGAACTTATTTTGAAACAATTAACTAACTTTTACCGGGGAAAACTTTCTATTTTGGTAGAAAATAATAGCCACGTTTCCTCCATTTTCAATACCATTCCTTCATAGCATTGTTAATCTTTATGAGTAAAAATATGAACTAACTTCAATCGCTTTGTATCATTGTAATTTTATTATTTACCAATTAAATGATTTTTCAAAGAAAATTATAATTTGAAGTCCTGGCTGCATGATGGATGTAAAATCATTAAAAATAACAACAAAAAAGCCAATTATGAATTTTTTATTTAATATTCTTAATATTTGAATATATTTCTTTATAGAACTCTAAAACTTTGTTTTAAGATTATTTTTTGAGAAATTACAAATAAAAAAATATATAATTGCATTTTACATACATTTTAAGACTATTTTGCATTTTTAGGTGCTTTTTTTCTCTATTCTAAGACTTGATAGAATTTTTGTACAAAAAAAATTCTCATAAATTAAAATTTAGGACATGTTTCTTGTTTATTTTTGTTCAAAATTGGTAAAATAATTTTGCGATATAACTTGCAGTTCACGAACAATGAAAAAGTAATATATTCATTTAGAAGTATTTTATATTTGTTTTAATACTTTACGATAAGAAAAAAAATTGGGAAAATTTTGTGTTGTTTATCAGTCGAATCCCAATATTTAAAGAACGAGCAGAATCACATCTTATTTTTTAATTGATGAAGTAGATAATATTTTTCTTAAACTATGTAGAAGATTTTAAGCAAATTGTTTGATTTCTAAACTAGATGATTTTTGCTTTATATAAATATTTAACCCCCAAAAAACTCATTCTTTCAATTTTTTTAAAAAAACTTTTAACATTTAACAAGTATATCTTTGTTTCATAGATGCTTTTGAAACAATTTTCTTTTTATAAAAGCTTTTTTTACATTTCTTTTTAATAATAATAATTTTTAAAAAAAACATGCTTTTTTTGAAAAACGTTTGCTATTTAACTAGAATATTTTAGTTTTCATAAATATTTTTTTTCAATCTTTTATTATGTAGTAAAAAAGCTGTATTTAAAAATACAGCTTTTTTTAAACACTTTATTTATATTCACACAAGTGATGAAAAGGATGTACAGATAAATGAAAACGAAACATATTTATATGACAAAATGATCACTTTTTATTGATTAAAAAACAATTTATAATTTTCATTTCAAACATCTTCATTTTAAAAAGAAGAATTCATATCGAACTATTATTCTCCTCAAGCTCGTTTAAAGTCATCTGCATTTTGATAGAAACAGACCTTTTACTTTTTACCATTAAGAATGTTTAAGTAGAATCATGCACGCGTCAAAAAGAACTAAACTAATCTTTTTTTTTCTCTCCTTTTAGTTGATTAGTCGTTAAGAAAGAGTACATCATATAATGTACTGCCTAAGATTATAAAATGCCAAAATCGTGTTTTCTATTTTGTAAAAAAATAGTAATTTCATCAGAATGAATCTTTTCTCACTTTTTGAAAAATTTCAGAAGATTCACTACTAATTCATTATGAGAAATTAACCCTTGACATTTATAGAGCAGACTTGGGGAATAACCTAGAGGAAGGGGAGAAAATTCTTTTTCACCAAGTTGTAGCAAACGATTCTCGTGGTATCGTTTGGCGTGTCGTTTCCCGCTAACCCTTCCATCGGATCGTTAGGGCTCCGGAATGGATGAGTATGAAAGAATCACCGGGAACTGCAGGAGCAAGCGAGATGCGCATGCGTTCTCCGGATTCAGGGATACCCCATGCACCCCTGTCTGTCATGCGCGGACCTGCATCTTCCGCATCGGAATTTTCGAACATTCGGGGGGTTCTCAGGTCCACCCGGTGTTCCCGGATGTAGATGGGCGAGGAGCAGTTATGGCGGCCTTCACAAGGTAAAGTTCGAATTTTTCAAAAAAGGCGAATCTTCGAATTTTGTTTTAGTCTTATTGTGAAAACGATTTTTGCATTTGTTACTATGTTGTGTATAGTAATGAGATTAAGCTTTGCAATGTACCGAAAGAATGTAGATTAGAAAAATGTACCAAAAATGTTTCATTTGACATTGAAATACATCATAACCGGTTAGGACTATTTAGGGTTTTATATCGTTTTTTAACGGTTTAGGGTTAAGGTCTAGGTAGCGGTAGAAAGAAGCATTTTTTTTTATTTTTTATTTTTTCCTCTTTGATATTCTTTAATTTCCAAAAAGAAAGAGTATTAGTAATTTTTAAAATTTAAAAACAACCTTTTATAAAAGAAAATTGGTTTTGATAATTAAAAGTGTCAAACATGCATTAATTGTTTTAAGAAATGGAACATAATTTGTCAGGCCTAAAAACATATTGAACTTTTAGTCTTACCAGATAATGATATGTAATTTTAAACCATTTATTTTATTCTATTTTATTTGCTTCAAGCAAAATAAGGGATTTTCTTGAAGCAAAGGTAAAAAAAAATTAAAACTTATTTATAGTTGTTTTTTTAGTAAATTTTAAAGTTTTTCAAGTAAATAAAAAAATGTCAAATCTTTTTAGAAGTTTTTTCAACCAATTTAGAAGAAATCGAAGAAGGACTATTTATGAGAAATTTATGCGATAAGAAAATGAGAAATTTTGGAGGCAATTTTTTTATCAGCAAAGGAAACGTGTTAGAGTTTAAATTAAAACAATTTTTAGGTTTCATAATAAAGATTCATCGCTTTAATTATTCAAATAAAATGGGTGAAAATCTAAAAATAAAGAAAAAAATGTTATGCATTACTTTCATAAAACTCATAATTTTTATTACAAAATAATTTATCTGTAATCTACATTAATATGTTTTTTTTCTTTTATGTTGTTAGTATTGCTGAATTGAAAGTTTTAGATTCAATACATTCTCAGCTTTAATTTTAACCTTTTATATTCCAATTCGAACATGTTTCACTCGATCTTCGATTTTTCTACAGAAATTTCAATATTTAGAACCTTTTTACTTCCATGCATTTCAATAGTCTTTTCAAAAGGATTTAGTATTTGAAATTTAAAAAATATTTTGAAAATGATTCCAAGTTTTAAAAACTACTCGGATGCTTTGAAATTTTTTCATTAGAGTAGGCAGATTTTATTATATACTTCATAAATTTGTTTTCACAAATAGCTTTCCATTTATTTTAAAAAAATTCAATGATTGATCGTACATTAATGAAAAATATTGTCATAATATTCTTAAAAAATTTATATTCTAAGATTCTTTTATTTTCATTAATACTCAGTTTTCCATAGATAATAAGTACATGGGTTAAGTTTTTCCCCTTAACTGAAATTTATTTTGATTATCTTTATTTGAATATCTTTTTTTATTATTGTAAATCGTTTCAATTATTTACTATATTTAAAACCGTAATTCAAGTGAGATTATTTCCATGAATATTTTTGAAAAAGAATATTGGAAACTATTTATATAAGTTTAAAAATTAAAACTGTATATGAGAAGATATGACATTATTTACTGTACACTGAAATAAATTCTTTAAAAAAGTATCGAACTGAGCATAAATATACCACTTTTATTAAAACAATAATATATTTCAGAGCAAAGATTGTGGGTATATAATGTTAAATTAAAGAAATATTTATTTTTTTAAAAAAAATTATAAACTAAAATAAAGTTTATTATATGGTAAATTATTAAAAAGAATTTTACTAGGCTTCTAAATTTAATTATGTTAGTAACTGTCTAATACAGTAAAAAAGATAAAAGAATAAATTTTTATAAATTAGATTATTTTTTCAAGCAAATTTTTTCAGTGAATACACTGATTAAAATGCTGAGGTTTGATGTTGATTAAATTGTTTGTTTAAAAATGTGTGATAGATTAAATTATAAAACGAATCTTTCAACTACCTATAAAACTATTTGATTTAGCACAAAGAGATAACGTAAATTGCAAAATAGAACACTTTAACTTGCAATAAAATTATTTGATTTATCACTAAGAGTTAAAGTAAAACACCAGGATATCTGTTCAGTTCTCCTCAAAGCGATTTAATTTAACAGTACGAGATAAACTGAAATATAAAAGAAAATTCTAAATTTTATTTTCATATTTTATAAAACAATTAGTACTTCCTCCACCAATCTTTCTTGCAATCTATTTTATGTGATCAAAAATAGTTTTGGTTATGTGTTGAACAACTAAATCTTCCAAGAAAGAGCTTTTGAAATGAAAATGTAAATGTATTAAGAGAATTGTATTTGACATTGACAATATGATATTGTTCTTTTTTTTATTATTATTTCTCAGTTCTGATATCTAATGACGATAATTTATACGAATTTACCTCTCATTCGAGGAAAACGATTTTTTTCATAACTAAGATTCAAAATAAAATAATTTATTTTATGGAGTCCTTTTGCTTGCGGTAGTGTTTTTTTTTTTTTTTTTGTTGTTGAAATTTTACATTTAATTCTAATAGGGAAGTTTACAAACTATTAAGCATGTTAAATATTTTCACATTGACAGAATGATATTTTTCTTTTTCAATTTCTATATTTTGATGTCTTTTGGCCATAATTAAAATAAATTTAACTTTCATTCGAAGAAAATGATTTTTTCATAGATAAAATTCGAAACAAAAAATATTTATTTTGTAGAGCCATTTTCTTTTCGGTATTGTTTTTTATTTGTTGAAGTTTTATATTTTATTTTAATCATAGAAACTTGCATGATATTAATCATATTAAATATTTTCAAAGGGCTGCCTTTCCCTCTTATGTATGTAAAAGTAATAGCTAAAACGTTTATGATGGTTTATTCAAATATGAATGGCAATGCGTGGATCTAAATTCAATATATAAAATGATGCAATCATTATACGAATAGCTGAATACATTGCAAAAAATTTATAAATTTGGTCAAACATAGCGTTTTTTCTGCTATATTTCATAAAATATTACTTGAAAATTTACTTGTATGTAATTTTCAAAAGTAGTTTTTCATATTGACATATTTTCTCCGTAATATGAAACAGGTTTTATGGTGGTTTTGAGTTATTGTGTTCGTCTACAAATAGACAGAAACACATATAATTTGATAAATTTATTTTTCAAACGGTTTTAATGTGCGGGAATAATAATTTAATATATTAGATTTTCAAGATCTAATCAAATTTTATTCTCAATACGTAATTTTTGATGGTATTAAAACTTTTTCCGATACCATAACATTTCTACAAAATTATTCTAACATAGAAGTAACTTATTTAAACTGCTATAAGAGAATCTTGAAAAGAATTTTATAATTATTTTAATTTACAGTCAATTCTTTTCATAAACTGAAGAAGCTTTCCCTTGTTATGATTCATCTTTAGCTTCCTTATTATAATTTCCCTGTTTATGTTAATTGATGTATATTTTCACGTGCTGTGACAATATTAAATAAGTTTTGTGCAGTATAATTAGATTAGTGACTATATGGAATAGGTTTAAATTCTCTCTATATATTAATTATATACACAATTCTAATTTATTTTTTAATAAAATGTTTTTCAAAAGTAAATTTTAAAAATTTGTAAGTAGCGAAATAATTCAATAACGTTATGAAATTGATAATTAGAATAATATAATATTTTGGAAGGCTGAAAATTCTTATTGAGAAAAGGAAAAAAAATTCTTATTCAAGAGAATACAATGCTATATGGACAGATGCTGCATATAAAAAAACACTCCATATTTAATCAATAAATGGATCCTTTTAAAATCTAGATCACATGCACCTAAGTACACCTACTACTACATAAAATTGAAAAAATACACCTACTACATAAAATTGAACTACATAAAATTTAACTACATACACCTACTACATAAAATTGAAAAAATTGAAACTCATGAAGTTTGCTGAAAAATAGATCTGAAGTTAAATTATTTTCATCTGAATTTTGATTTTTCACAGAAATTCATTCTGAGGTCCATGACATGTGTTCCTTAGCTCAAGACAAACGATTATTAACATGTATTTGTTCTTTAAACCAAAACAAACGATTATTAATATATATTTGTTCCTTTACCCAAATCAAACGATTATTAATATGTATTTGTTCCTTAACCCAAATCAAACAGTTTTTAATATGTATTTGTTACTTAGCTCAAATCAAACGATTTTTAATATGTATTTGTTCCTTAGCCCAAACAAACAATTATTAATATGTGTTTGTTTGCACTTTAAAAAATGCCTCCATTTTTTTTTTTTTTTTTTTTTTTTTTTTTGTAAACGAATCTTTTGGATTTTTGATATAGTTGTATAGTTTGCTTGGACACATGGATATGTCCTGCTTGATTTCGAGCTTCTGCAAAACTTCCAGTACTCTTTTTAAGCACATGAATACATTTCCTCCATTTTGTGCTATTAACTTTTTAGGCTTAATAGTACTCTTTCTTATTCCATTTCTGTTTAGATTTTTAATAAAGTTAGAAACGGTATTGGGGCTGACGTGCAGTATACGAGCGATCTTTCTAGTGCCTTTAACCTTCATTTTTATATGCAACAATTGGATCTTTTTGAAAGTCATTTAAGGGCGTTCCTGCATTCTGAAATTAAAGCACCAGTGAAATTTTTAACAAAATACGTTTTCCTGATTTTTAAAAAAAACTTTTTTTTAAAGTACATACTTTTCTACTCGTGAACATTCCAACAAATAAAAAAATATATAGAAGATGTCCTTCTGTTTTTTTACATATTAAATAATATATTCTCGCCTTTGCAGTTATAAATAGTGGCAGCTATTTCATTTTTACATGAATAAAACATAGTTAAATAAAACCTTCATAAGATCCAATTAACTAATACAAAAATATATAAGAAAATTTGCATAAAGCGGCTGTTCTACTTTTTAACGCAGTGTAGTATAAAGCCACATATTCCTTTATATTTATTTTAATTTAATTTTTATTTGAGCAGTTTTTAAGTTACAATTATAATAATAAACAAATGACATTTCAGCAAAATGTTTCAGTATCTTTCGCGAAATTTTTTTTGAAGTATTATTAATTAGTAAAAACTTCTTATTCCTCCTAATAATAATAATGTTGCAAATTTTCCAAAATCTTTATTATGTAGCTCTATGGCTAGAATCACCATGTATATTAAAGGAGAATATTTGTATTTGTATTTTGAATGTGGTAGTCTGTCTCTATATGTTTGCTCTCGCTCAACAAGCCTAACTATTTGGCCTATTAACTACCCAAATAAGGCAAAGATGTATTTTTAAAAAATAGGTGCATGTAATTTTGAGTGATTTTTTAACAAATTAATAAGAACTTTAAATAGTAAAAAAAATACGCTACATTTCGCAAGATTTCCATGATAACTTCCCTAAATATTTTAACATAAAAACATGACATATTATTTTAAAATTTAATAACCGTCGTTTGATGATATCGAACTAATTGTCATGAAATTTTAACTAAATAAAAATTAAATAGATGCCTGATGTCTTTTACTGATAATTTTTAGAAATATAACCATATAAGGATAATTTTTTAATCATATTTGAATTTAAAAAATAAAGTTTCAATGACATTTGGTTATTTTTTTTCTGAATTATAGCAATTTTTGAAACTAGTTTTATACAATATTTACAATATTAATTTTCCTTTTTCAATTCCTACTAGTAGTTTACATTCTCCATATAAATATTTTTAAATATTGTTGAAATTTTCAATCGTTCATAAAATACTTTTTATTCATTTACTCAAGTTCAATAAACTCGTCAAATAAACTTTTAAAAATTCGTAATGTATGACACTTAATGTTAATATAGTTTTTTTTTTTTGAAATATTAACTCATTAATTAAATTTGATTAATTTTTAATACTTTAAATAAAGTTTTAGCAGTTAGTAATGAAAATTGAAATCAATAGACAGAAGCTCGATCGGTAAAATGCGAGGATTTTATATATTTTGCACGTGAAGATGATGAAGGCGAGTTCAATTCTTGTGAAAATCAGTAATTTTCTGATACATTTTTTCTTTAAGTAAACGTTTTATCCAAATGATTTTCGTGACTGAGTTGTCAGTTATGGCTTAGGTGTTAAAATGAAGTAATTTTCTCAAAAATTGAAACAAGAAATTTCAATTTTTTGGTTCAATTCCGATTTCTCTCCTCAAAATCTTTGTCATCCATTGTTGGTCACTTCTCTACCAAACTTCAACGTTGAGCTACTTGTCGAGAAGAATGGAAAATTGCAAGGAAATTCGCTTTCCATCTTGCCACTTAATATTGTGATTCTGTCAAATGTATACACATATTTGTATTAATTGCAACTTATTAATAAAATTAACTAGAATAAATTGTTCTTTTTTGGCCAAAATGGGAATTGATATTAAAAATTTATTATATTACTTGTTACTATGAAATTTAAACAGTATTTATCATCTTTACAAATATTTATTAGCGTGTTTTTCTTTCGTGGTTTAAGTTAAGGATTGAAGATTCTGTTTATTTATTTTCCTATGCCTTGGCATGGTAACAAATTTTCACTTCCTTATTTTGTTTTATTTTGTGTGTGTGTGTGTGTTTAATCTATAAATGAAGCTCTCGAATGTATTAAGTAATATATTCAATATGCAGAATAATTACATCTGTTATTCTTAACTGTTTTTTGATTAATATGAAAATCAGTAAAGATGCAATAAGGCAGTATCATATATTATAAATCTGTTGTTGGTATCTTCTACGCATCAGTACAAGAGGAAAGAAAGTGTATTTAAAGTTCATCGTAAGGTAGCGTACAATTACAGGATGCAGACAGCTACGTTTTCATGTGACTAAGGCATTATATGACTCCTTTGGGAAAATCCATGTATGAAATAAGCAAGCAAGTGAAGAATAATAAAAGTACAACATTTGAAACATCCAAAAACATTGAAACATTTCAAAATGAATTTTAAATCATTTTATTAATGGAAACTGGAGTTCCAGTTGCACACAGGCGATTTAACTGAAATTTAGCACTATAAATATTCTTGACGAACAATTGGTCACCAAAGGTAAATAGCATAGTCATAAAATTAAAATTCGGTGTAGGAACTTTTTTTCGGTATTAAATTAATATGTAAAAAATCATTCTCTGTTCCAAATAGAAAAAATATAGACAGAGAAAAACATTTATTCGTTATATGTATATCTGTACATCACGTATTTGTAGAAAATAGTCTATCATTTTTTCTCATAGATATTTATTATTCAAATTAGTGTGAATATCCATCAATAAAATAATGAGATTTGAATATTTTTTTTCAGGAAAAATGAAGCAAAGAAACACGAGAGCATCTACAAAACATCTTTAAAAGCTAAATAAAGGCTGCTAGTAGAATCAATAACACAGGAAAAAAGTCTTCCATTTTCGAAAAGTCTACAAATACAAATTTATTAGAAAAGAAATTTTATGGTCTTGTGCCAAGCCTGGATATAAATTCATTCCAAGCCATTATAAGAACACAATATAAAGAATTGAAATTCTATTAGTTGAGTCCTTTTGGAAACTTTAGATGTATGAACTTGCTTAAAAAGCAGATCTTATTTTTTAAAGACGACTTTACTTCAGGTGAATGCTTTTTCAAACAAATCTATATTCACCAATCAATGTCTTCCAATGCATAACCCTTCTATGTCTTCCAAAAAACAAAGATTGGTAAATTTTTAGAAGAATTTGACACTGTACTTAAATTTTACAGTTTAAATATAATGCTTCATACAAATGGTCATCCTGAAGTGGAATAAAAAAATAAAACTCTGTGGCAAAAAAGTGAAACTTCCTAAAAAATATAGATCGTTCTATCGGTTGATGCTTATAAGTGGAGGTGTCTTGATGTTTATCTACATCCTCGTTGTATTAAACTGGCAGTTGAACAGACAATAACACATCAGTGCATAAGTCAAATACTATGTTCAGATTTTTCGACCTTTGAACAGAACAACATACATTTTCCCAAGCCAGTTTATAACTGAAAATATTGAAAATGGCGTACTATTTTTTAAACATTTGGCAAACCATCCGATCTCACTTGCCTGGCTCTTGTGGGGAGAGGACAGAACTGGACCATTTCGCCAAGCATGGCCAAGGCAAATCGGACACAGAGATGGCCTCTTATCGCCATTACGAGGGCACTGAGGATGGCGGTGCCCCAAGAATTGCTGGAACAGAAGACTATGATACAGACGTCCCGCCTAGAAAAGCGTCAGCAGGTGAATTCGAAAGTGAATTTGGCGGCAAAGGAGGATCGAAGATCGACGAATGGCAAGCCGGATGGAATGTTACAAATGCTATCCAGGTAAATTGCCACTTTTGTTTAGATAATCTTCAGAAAAATGGATCGAAATTTTGACTGGGAAGTTTTATAATATATAACTGCTTTAATGTCAAACGAGGAATTTCTATACATTTTTTAATCTTTTTAAAATATATAGTCTTTTTTAGATAATAAAGGAAAATAAAATTGTTTAGAAAAGAGTAATACTCACCTTATTTGATCTTTCAATTAAGTGGATTAAATAATAATTAATAAACAATACTTTTTTTGAGTTGAGATAAGTTATTAAAATGTTTAAGCTTCCATTTCAGTGAATTTTTTGCTTAGAAATTTAACACCAGCCTATTTTTTTCTTTTCTTTTTTTAGTGTTACACGTTAGCATATTGCTATTCCAAAATAATAATAAGAAAAATTCATGGTTAATTTGATTGTTGAAAACCACGTTATACGTTACAAGTACTGATTAATAGTTTGTAAACTTATTAAGAAAAAACATTTTTAATCAGAGTTGGCAAAATAGCTTACTACGGACATTAAAAAAATTGATGAATTTATTGGAGTGTCTATTTTCCATAGTCTTAGACAGGGTTAAAAAAGCGATGCCAAGATAAAAAAAAGACATATAAAATATTAGATAAATTATATTGAACTCTTGAATTATAAAATTCATTAAAATATTAAATACTTTCTACACCAGAAAATTAATAGCAAGCGGATAAACAATAAATGTAAGATTCTATATTTTTCAAAATTTAATAACACACAAGGAAAAAACTTGATTACATGAGCAAGGATTTCAAAAAATCGTTTTGAATGAGGTATATAAAATTTTACCGAATCCAAATATGAGGAAAAATTTACCCAGAAAGACAGTACAGTACTTTTACCGTTACAGTACTTTCATAGTGTCACTTAAAAAAACTTAATAACACAAAATAAAGATTTTTCTATCAAAAAAAGTGAAATTAACAGAGCCAAATTATTCAAGGATTAAATTCACTTTGCAGTAGTTTGAAGAAAAATTCAAAATGTATTTGGAAACAAAAATAAACCAATGACTCTTTATTGAAAAAATAGAGTAGAAACAATGTAATCAGAAGTATATCATATTCTTGTATAACTGATGAATTTTTAATTTTATTGCTAATTAATTTTAATGGATTTTCTTCGAAAAATGTCTTTAAAAAGCTGACGTATTGAAGTTAACAGAATTCGAATCGCCGAATTCAACTCAAATCTTGTTTATGCCATCTGTCTTTCTTTCATTCTTTCATTTTTTCATTGATATTTCATTTCATCATAATATCCATGTAAATTAAAATAACTTAGTTTATTAACTTTGTAAACTGTCTATAAAGTATCTAAGACTAGATATATTAGCATAAAATACTGCACTTTTAATTGAAAAAAAGTTTAATATCCATGTAAATTAAAATAACTTAGTTTATTAACTTTGTAAACTGTCTATAAAGTATCTAAGACTAGATATATTAGCATAAAATACTGCACTTTTAATTGAAAAAAAGTTTAATACGCATGAGGAACTTCCATTTTTTTATTTAAAAATTAAAAGTATACTTTTAATGCCAATCTAATTTCTTTTAATATCCTATTCTTGATACTTAATTTAAATATTTTAAATTAAAGAATTCATCTGCAGTTATATAAACTTCAAATTAATGTTAAAAAATAATTTTTTACTCGTTTTATTTATAAAATAATTTGAACTACTACCTCATAACTTTTATTGCTTTTTTATTTTAAAAAAACCTTTATTCTTTAACACATCATAATACATTGCATTCTGAAAAATAATGAGACCATTTTTTAAAAAAGAAAACATCATTATAAGTAGTCTGAGCATGTAATAATTCAAACTAAATTGCTTTTCCACAACCGCAATTACATTTCTGATTATCTACTCAAAATTGTCAAAATACGTATTTATTTGGTAGCTCTTTTCGCAGACGATAATTTGACTAAATTAAAGTACAATTTTTTAAATAGCCTGCTTTAATATTATGAAGATGCGGTGGAACTTAGCTAAAATAAATGATATCTTAATTTTTTTCTAATGATCCTTGAATTTTTATAACATTAAATAAAAATATAGTATATGATTGGAATTTATTTTGGTTAGTTGGAAGTAAAATCTAAATTTTTTTCATTCTTGATTAGTTTTTGTTGTAATAGTAAACCTTTAATTCACTTGATGTCTTTAATGCTCTACAATAAACAGAATCTAAAAAAGTAATTAAAACTTTCTCAATTTTTAAGACTAATTAAACTTAAAAGAAAGGCAAATATTTCAAGTCTGACCATAAATAATTGACATTTAAATAAATCTATCTATAACTAAACCAATTTAGCTCAAAACGATTGCTAATTTTCTAAGTACAATGATTTGATTTCCATCAAATATTGATTTAAATATGAATATAATTTCAATTCGATTGTAATTTTGATTCAATGGGAAAAATATTATATCTCTTCAAACAGAACTGATAAATGAAATTAACATGTGATACTGTGCTATTAACTTACACTATTATTATAAACTTTTTTAATAAATTGTTAAAAAAATAATTCGAATTTCTTTTTCAAGCTAATGCATAGAAATAATTTGTAAGAACCACATAGTCTGTACTATTATTACAAATGTAAAAGTTTAGATGAATGGATGATATTCATCAATCACGCCAGAGCACTGATTGGATGAAACTTGGCACAGAGACAGATTATAGTTTAGAATCGGACATAGTCTTTTCTTTCGGTATACTGTTTATTTTGGTTAATTGAGTGGTTAATTTTTTACTAATTAATAACTTATCTTCCCGCCAAAAATCTTTGTTTCCCCACATATAAATGAGTAAGACTTGAGTTTGTTTATTTACCATGCTAATGAGGTTAGGCTTAACATTTTTCGACCGATTGTTTCAAACGATTCTGTTTATTTTCTTAGTGTTTGATGCTTTTTAAAATTCAACATTGTTAATTCATAGATTTTTCGAATTCCTCCTGAACTTTTGAATTAAAACTTTACTTTAGTACTTTTGAATTAAAATATAACAGAATAAAAAAAATTAAAAATCTCTAATGTGTATTGCACTACCCCAACTAGCATAGAAAATTCAAGCCTTTTCGTTACCTCAATTGCCATTGAAAATTCAAGCATGCTTGCGGTTTGATAAAACTTTAGACTGTGATAAAACTGTCAGCTCTCACAAATACACGTCAAAATTTTCCAGCGTGCGAAGTCGCGCGTAAAAGCTAGTTAGTAATATATGAATAATATTCTATAATTATAAAATTCGATTTTAAAACATTGAAAATCTCTCACAGAATTAGATTACTAGCAACAGGAACATTCATAATTTTTTTAAAGTAAATGTTGATAATTTACTGGAAAAAAATATTATTCCGAGTAACTGAAAATCATTAAATTATCTCGAAGAAAAGAATAATGAACTATTTTATTTTCTACTTTCTGGAATTTGAAAAGCAGTGAAAGTATTGTAAACGTGACACTTGCCCCCTCCCCTAAAAATTATTTTAATGAATTTCCATGTTCTAGAACATCTAGAGTTCAAAAAACAGATTTTTGGCATTATGGAAGCCTGTGACAAAGATCGTTCCAAAACTTTTTGAATTATATGAATACATTTTTGGTATATTGGATTTATATCAAATTTATATATTCTTGACATATTGTGAGCAAAAACCATTCAGAAGGTCTGTCTGGCTGTTTGTTCAAATATAAGTTACCACGATAACTGCAAAAAAAAGAGATTCATTCAAAGATTAATAAAATTCAGTACATAGTTATAACATCATTAATGTAGATTCATTTTAAGAAAAACTTTATCCCATTAACATTCTGTTTATTCATCTATTTGAAATACTGTGTTAAAAAATGTGTCATACTAATAGAGCTCAACTTCTGGCCAATAGAGCTAGTGTTCCGAGATAAACTTTTATTTGACTTCTATAAGTTCAGTTATTGGTTAATTGATTTATGAATGAAAACAAAATTTGTCTTGCCCATCTTTCTTATTTAAAATATTTATTTTTTATAGGGAATGTTTATTGTGAGTCTACCCTATGCAGTGCTCTATGGTGGTTACTGGGCAGTCTTCTCGCTATGTTTTGTCGCCTACATCTGTTGCCACACCGGAAAAATCCTCGTGGCTTGCCTCTACGAGTTGAATGACCGCGGCGAGATGGAAAGAGTTCGAGACAGCTACGTCGACATCGCAAAGAGCTGCCTGGGGGAGCGGTACGGTGGCAAAATCGTCAACATAGCTCAGATCATTGAGCTCCTCATGACCTGTATCCTATACGTAGTCCTATGCGGAGATCTCATGATTGGATCGTTCCCGGAAGGTCCCATCGATCAAAGATCTTGGATGATGATATCTACCATGTTTCTACTCCCTTGCGCGTTTCTGAAGAAGTTGACTGCTGTCTCCTGGTTGAGTTTCTGGTGCTCAATGGCCCACCTGTTGATCAATGTCATTATCCTCGGATTTTGTTTGATTAAAGCTCCCGAATGGCAGTGGTCTAAGGTCACTTTCTCCATCGATGGATCCATGTTCCCGGTCACCTTGGGAATCGTGGTCTTCAGCTATACGTCGCAGATCTTCTTGCCAAGTTTGGAGGGCAACATGAAGGACCGATCCAAGTTCCATTGCATGTTGGACTGGAGTCACATCGCGGCGGCAGCCTTCAAAGGGGGGTTTGCCTGGCTGGCGTTTCTGACCTTCGGCGAAGAGACACAAGAGGTCATCACCAACAACCTACCCACAAAAGGCTTCAAGGTAATTGTCAACTTGATCCTTGTGATCAAGGCTCTACTGTCGTATCCTCTTCCTTACTTCGCAGCTGCGAACCTCCTGGAATCGGCCCTGTTCCAAGGCCCACCCAAGACGAAATTCCCCTCCTGTCTAGCCCAGGATGGTGAGCTCCGGATCTGGGCAGTGGCTTTGAGAGTTTTCTTGGTCATCGTCACCATGCTGCTGGCCATCACTATCCCACATTTCGCTATCTTGATGGGACTAATTGGCAGTTTCACCGGCACCATGCTGTCCTTCGTGTGGCCTTGCTACTTTCATATGAAACTCAAGCGGAACGACATGACCAGATGCGAAGTTGCTTGGGAGACTTCCATCATATGTATGGGGGTCTGCTGCGGGGTAGTCGGAATCTATTCTTCGGCCAAAGCACTTGTGGCTGCATATCACATTCCTTTACCATATCCTCAGATTAGACCAACTTGAAAGGCTTCGTGAGACTTTATATTTAATTGAAATCTACCATTTAGTTAAGCCTAGAATTATATGAATGTTTCATGAATATTCTGGAAACGAAGATGTTTCCAGAAAAAAAAAACGCAACTGCTTCCAGAAGAACCAAGGGTCTTCCTTTGAATGATAATATTAATGATAAATTATGTAGGTAATAAACAAAAGATAATTCAATTTGATTTTAAATACATATCCAAAATGATTGGATAATTTTCTAGTCGTAGTGTGGTGCTACAAAGTTTATTAATTCTACGTGATAATTGTCTTCCAGTGTTGTTGTTGTGTATATTTGTGTCTTCCATATATACAACAACTGTCCCCCGAAAGTTTCAGGGCAAAGTTATGCTTGATTAAAAACTTGTATAAGTATTAATATAATTATGAAACTATAAATGTTTACTTGATAGATATAAAAATGGTATGATGAGAATTTTGAAGCAATAACCTGACTGCAAAAAATAAGGACACATGCCATTCTACAAGCTAAGGTATCCTTTTCTAGAAAAGTGGACATATCTAATTTCAATAGGAATATTTTAAATTAAACAAAATATTAAATTCAACAATATATTTTCTTGTTTATTGAGGTGAATAATGTGAGAAATGAGACATTTGCAATTGTTAATTACGGATTCAAATATAACAAGAGATCAGGTTAGAATTTCAATAGATGTAGATATATTCATTAGAGAAAGTGGCTTCACCAATGTACTTTCTGAAAATGGAAATAAATATGAATCTTTCCAATGAAGAATTATGATATTTAACTTCCAAATATGAAAAAATATCATCGTTGGAAAAAATGAAGTATCTGCCAGTCGAAAGAGTATTACTGCAGAAAGAAAATGCACATTTTATGGAACTTGTATTATGCAAAATCTTTCTAGATCTTTACATTCCAAAACGTCTTCCATGTTAGAAATAATATCGTGCTTCCAGCTTCTTCAAGAACTGCATCTGTCTTCCATATTGTTTTATATAAACAAAAAAATGCAATCATACATTTTGCAGTAAGCAGTATGCAGATATTTTTGAAAACATATGTTCTGCGAGTGAAAAAAAATTGTTTCTTAAATTAGTATATAAATATATCGCATATTTTCTTAAAAAAAGAAGTATAAATTAATGATTGTTGGTATATTGAGATTGTTTTCGTATCTAAATAAGAATGGTGATTGGGATTTTTTATAAATAAGTATAATGTAATTTTTTTGATTTTTAAGTTAAAAATTCCCATATTTACAAAAATATATAACTACTCAATTGTATTTAATGTTAATGCTCGAACGTTTCGCATTAAAATGTGTGTGAATTGTAATTCCATTTTTCTTATCGCTTAAGATTTAAGTTTATAAAATTTAATTCAAATTTCATTTAAAATCTTGATGATTTTGCTTATAATAAGTTGATACATTCTTTCTTGAACTATATTATTATAAAGAATAACTTATTATGTAAATCTTTTATTGATTTTTAATCAAATATTTTTCTTTTTTTAATAATAAGACTACTAAAAAATATCATATCTTTCAATTTTTTGTTTTTAAAATTTTGATTCATTTTGATAATTTTTTAATATTATTTTGGTGATAATGAATGTCAAATGACATATTTCAATCAATTAATATAATCAAATGGCAGTTTCAATCAATTAACTGTAATAGAACCAAATGGCCTATTTCAATTTTTAAACTATAATATAACCAAATGACTTATTTCAATCAATTAACTGTAATATAACCAACTGACATATTTCAATCAATTAACTGTAATATAAACAAATGTCAAATTTCAATCAATTAATTATAATTTAAATGTTTTCTGTTAATTAAAATGAGTAATTTTTTTACATGTTTTAAATGTTTTCGTATCAAAATCGTTTGCATTTGCAAAAAAAATTAACTTCTACTTTTCAGAAATTAATATAATAAATTGCAAGAAAGAATTGTAAGTAAAACTTTTTAAATAAAATAAATGATACTAATTTTGATCCATATTTCGAAATATATCAATGTTTTTATATGCATATGTTTTTTTGCGAGCATAAAAATCATTTCCGGTCTTCCGTGATTGTTATTGATGTTGGCTTATTCAAAAATTTAAGTATAATGATCATTTGTTAACTTTCTGTAGCCTAGACAAAAACTTTTGCAAATCAGCTTTTTACCTCTAATATATCTGTGGATACTTCAATAGTATTGTCAATGTTAGAATATAGAATAAAAGAATTACAATTAATAATATATCATCTGTTGATCAACTGGTGTACAAGTTGAAGACTATCAAAAATACCAAAACTTTTCCCAAGAATTGTCAGAAACAGTTGGTGTAAAATTGAAAATGTGTCCGAATAGATGAAAATATCTTATCCTTACCTAAGCGACACAATATCCAACAAGTGATCTTTAATCATTGGAAGAAAAAAAAAGATTTAAAACCAACACGACATCTGTCGACAAGTTTGCTAGAAACTAGTTCAAGTGTTAAACGTGTATTTGGCAATACTCGTAAATATTTCGTGATGTCTTTTCATTGGATTTGAACGTCTGTGGTGTGTATTCTATGTTGAGAATTTGTTTGCTGATTTTCTACTTGTGATTACATAAATAAGTGTACTGTATAAATAGTTGTCGTAGCGAGTAGAACTTTAGCACCCATTTTCTATGTATAGACAAATGTACTTCGAGTACCAGAATCCATGGTCCATTCCAGAATATTTTTCTGTAATGTTGTTTGTTTTTTGATATATTTGTTCCATTAGAGTTGGGAAATTTGTTTATAAATGTTCTTGCTCTGCCTAGAATAATGCAAAATAAGAGAGTATATTAAGATTATTCCAAAATGTTTTCTTATTTCCCGTTCCAATGCCCACTTTTTAATTTAATTAATTTTGCTTGCTCTCTAGAAAACTGGTGATTTCAGCATTTTCTCATCCTCCGAGTAAAGGAATAAAAATTCCTAATGTTTACGATATTCTTTTAAATGTACCTAAAATTCGCCTTCCTAAGTTGACAAGCGTAAGATTAATCTGTAATAAAATCTCACAATAAAATCCCAGATAGGAAAAATATCTGTCACTTTTGCTCTTTTATTACAATGCAGGTGGATATATCTTCTTCTACTTTTTCCTTTTGCAAATAAACTTACCACTCGGGATGAAGTAAGTCGAAATTACTTCCTTTTGCAAAAATTTTTTATATATATATAGAGCGAGAGCGAGGAAAAGCTTTAAAAAACACTATTAATGGATTTTGTTGTTTCTTTATCGTTAAGAAAACCCCAAATATCGCCAAGTTGGCACGATTTCATTTTGATGCCAATATTCAGTACTGATACCGTTAAGATATATCAATACCTTGCAAATTGATATTTTGCTGAGATAAAATTATGAACTAAATGTTATTTACCATTACTATCAATATTGTAATTAATTGATTTATTGGATTATATTTAATAACTCAAATCAAACATGACTATGCTGCACTAACCATATGATACAAATGATATGTCTGGCTAAGATTAGCATAGTTTAGTTTCAAAAATGCTTAAAATCCTGTTTTGATGCTACTTGAAAGCTTTTTGGAAAAGCTACAATTATTTTTGAACCTTAGTAAGATGACAAGACCAATATAAAATTGAAATTCTAATCATATCACCTGCAGGAATTCGACGTCGGCAATTAAATTTTGAAATCGATACCTTTTTATAAATAGAATTTAAATTAAAGCCAAACTCAAATATCCGCTATTTACTCTACCGTCAACATTCCTTACATGGATTTAATATTGAGAGTTATTGACATAATCAATAATTTTCACTGATGCCAAATCTAGCCACAATTCTATATATTTGGTTTACTTTTGTGTAGCAACTTTTCTAATGGAAAAATATGCTGAAATTTAAGTTTTCTAGATGCATTAATTTTTGAAATTTCTATCTTGAAATTGATAAATGAAGAATTAAAATAAATTACCCTTTCAATTATGAATATTTTTCCATTTCCTTCTTTTCGCATCTGTTTATTTTTATTTTTTCTTAAATGTAATTTTAATTATGATTTTTAATATTATAAATATCTAGAAAGTATTTAATTTTCAATCAAAATTTACTGTACAATTGATACGATAATATATAATATTATTGTATCTTTTATTATATATTAATATACCAAACGAGATGAAATTAAAAAACTATAAACTGATTAAAATGTTGCCAAATAGTTGTATAGTGAGCAATGCTATGCAAGAATTTACCTGAAAACATATTTTTAAAAAATCGGTACTTTTCCGTTAGCCGGGCGCCAGCCAAAGAAATTTGGCGGAATTCTGCTTTATTTGGCGATTTTCCGCTTTAAAATTTATGTAAGAAAATTTGGCAGAATTCTATATTATTTGGCGATTTTTTTGCTGGCGCCCGGCTAACGAAAAAGTTCAAAATTAAATATTATAGTTGAAAATTCGAAATTTAATTTATGTAAATTAACCAATATGTTGGTCGCAATTCTTTGAACGTAATGCGATACAAATATGGAACATAAATATTATAAACAAAGAACTTTTTTAATGGATTGTATATTTTTAAGGATGTGAAAAAATCTTCTTCTTCATCTTTTATGTGAACTTGAATGTCTTCCAATCACATTTTTAAACAAATTGTTAATTTAAATATTTATCATTCTATAAAATTATCTTATGTATCTTTTGAATCATTTAAACATCGCTCTTAACTGGGCTTCCAACAAAAAGCAAGAGCGTAATTAGTTTCTATATTACTGTATATATGTTTTATAGTTTTTAAATTAAGATTTCATAAATCACAAAATCAATGTCATGCTGTTTACAGAATATATTATTGTTATAAAATTTATATGACTGATGCCGCCTTGAAAAACAAGTTCTGTCTGAATAGTAGGATTTTAAATTTCTAATTAAAAATCAGCGAAACAATGTATTATTGGAACCGATAGACGTTGTTATTTAATAACAGAAAAATTATCTCAATTTACATATTATTTAACGTCTTTTTAAGTTGGAAATTTTCAACAAATGTTTGTCCATGATCTCTTTTTATTTTATCCCTGAAATTAGATTAAAATACTTTTATCAGCTATCGTCAAAACAAAAGAAAAAATCTTAATGTATAACTTGTTTGAGGTATTTTTCGAATCAAAATTCAAGAACAAAGATATTTTTCTGTGCCATAAAAAATAAACAAAAATGTTTTCAGCCTAAAATTTTTGTCGCTTAAAATAGTTATGAAGCTTTTACAGAATCAAATTCTTTATTAAGGAAAGCAAAATTTTATACCTAAATTCCTTAAATTATAAAATATACATTTTTTTTTATTTCTTGAATGCCTTTAAATCAATTAAATGCCCATTTATCCAAAAGAAAGTTTATATAAAAAATACTAAGGAGTGCAAAATGCAGGATGGTTTCCACAGGATTTAAAGCATTTTTATCAAGTGAGGACATGATGTTGTTTTGATTACAAGGTTTTGATGTCTCCGAAATATACTGGCAAAAATTATTTTTATCTGCTTTTACCAGTATTTCATTATTATTACATATGCTTCTTTGACAGCAGTGTACAAAAGCGATACTGTAACTATGGTATCATAGCTGTTATTTCATCTCAAAATCGGGCGAGTTTCAAAAATTTGTTTGCTAGATTAAAAAATGAAAAATGAAAGTTTTAAAAAATTATCATTATATTTATACAAACCTCTAAATATTTATATTATAGAGGGACAGAGATCGATTTAGAAGTCTCGTGATGGTTTCAAACTGGTTTAAATTGGTTAATTACTTAAATTAATTAAGATAAATAAGGATTTAAAAATAATAATGTTCTCACATGGTAACTTGAAATTTACGATCCAATATTTACTCTTCTTTTTTTTATTTTAATTTATTTAAAATTCTATTCAGTTTCAACATTACAATTGAGTAATGTTCCAATATATTTTTTTAATTATTTAAAATGTTATTATACGTTTTCTAGATGAAACTTTGTTTTAATATAATGTTTTTTGTACAAGTTACTTGCATTAAATTGTTATATTTTTATAATTATAAATTAAATTCAATAATTTATAAGTGTTACTTCGATACAAAAAAAATTCCTCTAACTTGTTAGTAGAACAAAAGAGAAAAAGAAAACCAAAAATTTAGATAGTTAATATCAACTATCATTGTAATTCTAGAAATAATAATACAAAAACTGTTGTATTTCGTCCCAAAGAAAAATTAGAATTGATAACAATTTATTAGACGAGAGGTGGCAGGTGAAACATGGCATCAGACGATTTCTTTTTGATCCTTTTTCATAACGCCAAATTAACCAATGATTCTCCAAAATTATAAGTTGGAAAAAAAACTTGTCGCGTTCAGCACAATACTGAAAACAACTTTATTATTTCTGAAGAGCTAGCATTTAAATTCATAACCTTCTCCCTCTCAGAAAGATGCACTCGTCTATCTGAGATCGGAAGTCAGTCGTCCTGTTGCCAACTCTCGAGAGTCTTATTATGAAAAGGAAATTATTCAGAATGCTTGTATACATAAATAAATTTCCAAGAATAATATTTTCTAAATTTTACTGAAATTAGGCCCGAATGAACCTCTTAGTTATTGATATTTATTAAAATATCATGAACTGAATTAAATTAATCAATACACTTTTTTTGGCACCTAAAAAAAATATTATTTCATTGAAGATAAGAATAACAGACGATAACTAAGCATTTCCAAGCTAAGGTAAAGCTTTATCCACAACTAAGCTATCTCAAATCAACTTATTTCTGATATTTCATAGTTTCTAATTTTTAAAAAAAATGATGTTTTACTTTGCCGTTTGATATTATTCGCTATTAATTCTTGAAGAGCCTTATTTGCAGCTGTACGGCATGTTTAGGTTTCAAAATTTGGTAATTTGCATAGATAAAAGATATGTATATACAATTATCATTAAAATCTTGCTGATTAATAATAGGAAGAGTTAATTATCTGAATTAAAAGTTCATTTTATAAGTTGTATTTATTTTCCATCTTTTAATATCGTGTTGATGATCATTTGTGTTTGAATTGTAATTTATATAATGCATTGTGAATGTTTTTATTGTTAATTTATATATTTTCAATAATTGGATACATTTGTGTAGAGGAAAACCATTTCCAAATAGAATTTTCAAATACAGGTTTTTTTTTTTTTTTTTTTGCAAATTTTTATGAAACAAACATGATCATTTTTTTAAAAAAAATCAGAGATATCTTTGTTAAACAAGACTTTGAGATGAGCTATCATCTCAATCTTAAATTTTTGAAATTGGGAAAGAACAACCATAAATTCAACTAGAATTTTAACTAGAAATATATATAAAAAAATTAAGTCATTTTCTACTAAGGTCAACAAATAAAAACTTGTATTTTAGTTACTTTTTATTAAATAATTACTATTAATAAAAATAATTTATTAAAAAATGGATGATTTTCACAATAATTGAACTCGCATTCTTCACCTTCACGTGAAAAATATTGAAATTCTCGTACATTACCAATTGAGCTGCTGACTGCCGATTTCAATTTTCACTACAAACTGCTAAAACTCTATTTTAAAGCATTAAAAAATTAATTTAATGTAACTACTGAATTAATATTTGAAAAAACTGTATGAACATCGATTGTCGTCCACTACAAGTTTTAAAAAATAAAGAGCATCTTTGTCAAAAAGGAATTGCATGACAATTTTGATAGATCTCGATACATTTATATGTCTTTCAAGAGTTTCTTTACGTAATTTTCAAAACATCAATCAAATTCATTATTCAGTTAAATGCTTTGCAGCTATTTTTAATTTTTAATTTGGTATTGCGTTCAAAAAATTTATTGTTTATTTCAAATTTCATTCAAAAAAGATTCGAAAATTCCCTCGCAGGTCAAAAGTGAAAGCCGACATTCATAAAAATAGCGACTGGTCATTGTTCACACAGCTGCTTCTATATTAAATCTGAGATCGTTGACTAAAAGTTAAGCTTCATTGATTTAACAAAACAGCTTTGGTTTCCTCTGTTGTAATATCTTTTTAGTTTCATTTTTTTGTTTAAATTTTTTTGAGCATTTGCAATGTATGTAGAATAATTAATCAACAGTTAATGCAAAAAAATGTCATATTTTTTAATGAATGTGGAACCTATAACAAAACATGTTGACATTGAAGAAAAGTAATGCCATTTTATTTAATAATGGTTCATTCAAATTATTTATATTTTGTATTAATATTATATATTTGGTACATAAATACTATTAATTATGATTGAAATTTAATGAGCTTTATTGTCTATTTAATATTAATACTATTTATTGTTCGACATATATTGATCGTAATATCAAAGATGTATTAATGAAATGTTTTATTAATTTATACTTTTTTTTTAGTTTTGTCGAAATCTGGATAAAGCATTGTTGCAAAAGAATTCAGATAAATGTTAACTTTTTTTGAGAACAGAAAAAGAATTTTGATTTTGATTCTTGTTAACTTTCAAAAATTTTAAATCAATATCAAGGCTTAATCGGGATTAATCATTGATGAAAATAAAGATGCAAACTATTTCAAACTGAAATACTGATGGAAAATTAATTTACGTATCCTCTTTTTCTTTCATTTTATTTTATAAAAAATATCATTCCATTTTACTTAATATTTGTCAATAAATAATTTAAAGGACATTCCAATTAAATAATTAGGCAATGATAAATTTTTAAAGTTTAAAAATATCAGAAAATCATCCTTAGTTTAAGAAATGATTAAAAAAATTATTAGTAAATTTGTTACTCATTTTGGGCTATTTTTTACATTTATTTCATGAAATAGCTTTTTCGTAGAATAATTTAGCTGTAATTTAAAAAAATTTCTATTTAATGTAAATACGAATATTTTTTATTTATATATAAAGAATGTCTTATTTACATTTAAAGCTGTAGAAATTCGCATCTCATCTTTTTTTTTAAGCTGCACTTCGTTATTTATTTAAAATCCCACAAATATTAGTCCATATTTTCAAAGAAGAAAATATTTTCCTGGTTTTTATAAAATGTAACTGAAAGAATTCTAAATTCTTTTTCGCTGTTAAACCATGTAAAATACTTTGTTCAATAATATGCAACAATATTTTGAATTTTAAAAAAATTTGTGTCGTCATATATGTATAGTAAACTCCAGATTATTCTTAGAATCAGGTGTCAAAGATAAAATACAAATTGAATTTAATAGATCAACAGATCAACATAAAAATATTTTTGAACGATCTTTATTTACAATAGAACTTCCACACATACAACTATAATTGAATAAATATTTACTAATTCGTTGGTTTATTTACGGAAAAAAACTGGCCATTTTTTTACTTTTTATTTCTTTAAATTAAAATCCCTCTTTGTATTTTGTAAATAAAGTTTTTTAACAACAGCTAATAAGTCTACTACGAATAATCAAGAGTTTATTCTGTTTTAGGAATATATTTTCACGGTGTTCTTTTATTAATTATGTCATGTAAAACATTTTTTATGGTTAATAGAATTTAGTAAGATACAGTTATTAACAATTTTCCCCGTCAAAGATATTTATGTGCACAATTATCCTTGTACTTGGTGTAAAGTAATTTACTTTATGTAAAAAGAGCTGTACTACGTAACTTAATGTAAAATATTTCTTTTTACAGAACAAAATAAATAATGTGAGGAAATTAAGGCTATCGCTTGCTTTATTTTTTCTATATTAGTTGTAATTGTATATTTTTCATAAAAAATTTATGAAAAATTATTTGCATACAAAATTTAAAAACATTAGAAAAATATTAGTATACTGGAGATTGTCTTCCCCTCTATTTATTCATACATCTTTATAACTGACTAATAAACACACGTACACGCAAACACGCACGCGTGCGCGCACACACACACATACTGTTGACACTTCTCACAGCAATTTGTCTGAACTAGAGTTATCAAATTGAGCACAGATATAATATATAAAAGGTGAAAATCTTCACTTCTAAGCAGTTTTAATAAATTGTAATCAAAATTTTGAATAATTTTTCCCTTTTATTACAGTATTTCCAGAAAATATCATCAGAATTTTGTAAAATTGTTCTCAAGTTTGGCTAGTCCCATATTATGGAAGAAAGTTTCACAGATAGCTTTAACAGATGCTAAATATTGCCCAACCAATAACTCCCGGCATTGGAGACAAAAAAAAATGGATTCGAGTTCCAGTGCTTGTTCAAGAACATTCGATGTCCTGTTATAGAATCTATAAAAGCGAAGGCGCTTGAACAATTGAGCTCCCAAGTCGAGAGAAGGAATAGTTGAGTGAATGAAGCATTCATCTTTAGTGAGTTCTCTATGACTGCTTTGTGAAATTGCGGTATTTAATAACGATTTGCTGCTTGTGTGAAACTTTTTTTTTCAATAGACCTATGTTTTGTTATCTGTGATTTAAATTTTTATGTAAAATAAAGGGTTATCATTTTTAACGGTGACTGGGGGATTTTTCACGTTCCACCCACCGAAATGAATTTTAAATTACAATATATATATAGTACAAAATTGATTATTGCACCATTTCACCATTTAAACAAGCTGATGAATCAGCGATTTTAAGCAGAAAGGAATGTCTCTTGTTTTGAAGTAGCGTCAACTGGGGCCAAGAGTACGACTTAGTTACTGACTCATAACATTCGCTTGCACAGCCCCTTTTTACAGGGGGGGGGGTCATCACATACCTTACAGATGGAACACAGAAAAGCAACCATGCCTGAACCGGGACTCAAACCCGGGACGCCCAGGTCACGGGGAAGACGTGCTACCCTTATGCCAGGATGCCAGCACGAATACTTAATTTTCTTTTAAATTTTTAATATTAAATTTGATTGCTGAATGAAATTTACATCATTTTTACTATTTCATCAAGTATTTAATCGAGTGGTTTTCTTCCACTTTCGAAAGCTACTTCTGTTTAATGTTTATATGATTAAAGTGAAAGTTTCCTCTCATGTTGGTATCCATGGCAATGATGTCGCTGATCGACTTGCCGTGGAAGGTAGTTAACTCTCTACTCCTCCATCATCTGTTTTAAAAGTATCAGGGATTCCTTCGATTTTATTGACAATCAAATTGGAGAATTCCTCCTGAACACGTCTGATATGCCCTGGTTTATCTTTGCAGAACACCCGCTCAAGAATTGCCTAATCTGCCTTAGCTAGGCTAAGGTTTGGCCACATTAGAAGTCCGGTCTTCGACGGTCGTAAGAGGACCTTTTCTACTCGCCCTTGCTTGGCTTTTGCCTCTCCCTCTCATATTATTTCTTGTATCGGTGCCTCTGTGAGGCAACTGTCGGATGAGAGCGAGAGTGTTTTTGAACTGTTGGTGAGACACGATCTTTTGGACTTGGCCAAGGGGATCAGCAGCAACAACAACAATAAAGTGAAATTACGATTTTTCTAAGTGTAGAATATATTTGAAACTAAGATAGAATATAGATGGCAGCTGCATTTTCAATAATATTACAATATTATGGTTTTGAATCCATTAATATAATTCCTGTGGAGAATAAACAGAGCATGCGTAAGACCATAAAACTAAAACGCCCTCAATGGTTTCCACAATTTAATGTCTAAAATTATGTATGCTTTTACAATTATTTACAACCACAACTTAATGTCTTTTATAGCACAATTTAATATCTTTTTGGAAGGATTATGAATATGAAGCCATGCTTGGAGATAAAAACAATCCGTATAGGTTGAAAACACTAATTGCCAAAGTCAGTTTGTTAAAATCATTTTGTTATTAATATATTAACAATATGATGCGATTTTAATTTTCGCAATGTTATGAAGATAACAAAGTTATTGATACAGAAGAATAAAACAAATAACTCTTAAAATCTCTTTTCGTTGACCGATCGTGTGCAAAGTGAGAAATAGCTCTACAATTTTGGTGTTGAAATTATATAGTTTATTTCTTTCTGTATAGAGAAAGTAAGAATCATCAAAACATTTGAACTCGAGATTTTGACTCCAAATTTTATACCCCCTCCCCCTTGTCTGGAAAAATAGTTTTTTTTTTTTTTTTTGTGGGGGAGGGATATCTGTCTGTCTATCTGTCTGTGACGAAGAAAACCCAAAAATTCTTTGAGTTATACAGATGAAATCTGATATGCAATACTTACATCAAATTTACATAGTTTTACCCAATTTTGAATAAAATCTGTTCAGAGGAATCCGGCTGTTCGAATAAAAATTAACATGATGATTATAAAATGAAAAGAGATAGCGACATAGATTTAGTATTTATAATGAAAATGCAAATCAGATTTTGTTCTAAATCCAATAAGAGGATGAAATTCTGTCTGTCGGTACTTCCAGAAACATAAGTATGATAACTCAAAAATGCTATGGCTTAAATGTATTAAATTTATTATGGGATTTTACGACTAAAAGTGCATTTTTTTGTCAAATTTTTGTTTCAGTTGGGTGATGTAAGTGTGAATGAAACAAATTCCGTTTTTAAATGCCATTAAAAGCATGCCAAGGATTAACCGCCAAATAACTCAACAAGGTTAGTTAGTTTGGGGTTTTTTATGAAGTAAGAGCTAGACTTGGCCATGCGGCGCCAATATTATTGTAGGAGCGATTGATCAAATGGTACGATTAAATACATCAGCAATAATAAGATGTAAATTTTAAAATACTTAAATTTCACTATACTAAACACGGTTAAAAATGAAAAACTTCACTATTTAAATAAGACGATAAAATCCTATGTTTTTAAGAAATGTAAAAATGTTACGATGGGGATTTTCCCCCACTCAGTCACTGATACTCGGAAATGATGCATTAAAAAAGCGTATTCGGAGGTATTTTAAAAACAGGGAGAATATATAAATGACAGTAAATTCAACAGGGCACGTTATGCTTTTGGGACTCACTTCAATAAACAGAAGGTGTTTGTGTGTGAAACGAGTATGAACAGTCGAATTATTTTAATATCATGCTCTCACAACGGAAAAGTCAGTCACAAAATTATAGAAGGATGAATAAGCCGTAGTTTGTTAGAGACCTGCAAATTAAAAGATTCCGACTGTATCCTGTGGATAAATTTACCAAGGTGTCTTTTTACATCAGAGTAGGGAATTGGCCGTTGTAAAGAAACATTAGTTGTTTTTGTGGCAATATCGACTAATTCTTTACCGAAAATACCAATGTGGCTAGGTAGCCAACAAAATAAAATTTCGAGTTCCTTAACTAATAAAATCTGCAAATGGGTTAGAATTCTTAAGACTAAGGGATGTGTTCCATTCCGAGTGCGGCAGAGAGCTTTAAGAGAACTCTTACTATATGCATAGATAAAGAATTTTTGCCCATTGAGATGGTAGATTTCCTCAACAACAATCAATTAGCCATCAATTTAGCCACTAAAACAGAGCACAAAGTATCCAGTTTATGACTGAATGCTTCTTCTGCAATAATCTTTCATAAAGGTCATTTACTAAAATTCGACTCTAAGTAATAACCGTCGCCAAATATCAAAAAGTCGCCAAAAATATTGCCAAAAGGTCGCCAAGACATCAAATCTCTGAAAATACCTTTTCTACGTAAAATATGTCTAAATTGAGCGATTTTCGTCCCAGAATCTGAGTATTTCAGAGCTGTCGGAAATATTTAAACATGAAAATAAAATATGAAAGTTTGTAACAATATATTTCAGCTATATTTTACTTTCTGTATTTCAGATTTAAAAAAATAGAACTTTGATATTTCGATTTCTGTAATAAAATCCTTTAAAAGTAATTGAATTCCGTGATAAACATTTTTCCAAGATTATTTATCAGTAAATGTCATGAAATTGTACTTCTTTTATGAACATGATTAAAACAAAGCATCATTTTAAAGTGAAATTATCTAAAAGAGTTTTAAAAGTTATTGCAATTTCAAAATCAATTTTTACCTTGATAAGTTATTTTTATCTCTACAACAGTTTAATAAGCGAGAGTTCTTTTTACTCCTTTTTGTCTATGGGGAAAGGGAAGTCAGGTTTCAGAACGGGATCATAGACAAAATCTCTTCCGTATGTCGTTGTCCAATGCGCAACGTTACGACATCGCTTCACCAAAGGAACTAGAAGAAAATATATTTATATACATTACAGAAAAATCATGATTTTAATCTTATAAAAACGACGATTTTTCATTTTATAATTTCACCATTATTTTCCTTTAAATAATAATTATTTTCTATTTAATTATACATTGTATTCTTATCGAAAATCCTGTTCAATCGTTTTTCAGGAAAGTATTCAGTAAACACTATAATGACATTTGGATATTCCGTGCCAAATCTAGAAAAGTCAAAAAAATTCTTCACCACGAAGCTTATAGTTCCCCACAAATATTCAAGAGCGGGATTTGAAATTATGATTTCAGAATTAAGGATTTTCGAATCAGAAAGTGTGTTAGTTTCTGTCAATTAGGAGCATAAGATGCTTGGAATGACAATGTTATTAATTTTGGCTATACTTTTCGTAGCCGGGCTCAAGTGAAAAATCGCTAAATAATAAAGAATTCCACCAAATGAGATTTGGCGAGAAATTGCCAAATATTGTAGAATTCCGCAAAATGATATTTGGCGAAATATTGCTAAATATTGTAGAATTTTGCCAAATGAGATTTGGCGAAAAATTGCCAAATGTTTTAGAATTCCCTTGACTGAGTTTCCATTCGCTTCTCTTGGCGACTCGGCTTACGTTTTGTTTACAATTGGCGACATTTTCGCCAGGCTAACGGAAATGTACCATTTTGAATAATAATTTAAGCAGCCATTTGCTTTAATTAGTCTTCTTAATTTCTTTAAAATTTTCTGAACTAAATTGCTCATTTTTATGATCAATACCATTTCATATTCCTCACTGACGAATTCGTTCCATTTGAGGTTGGATGTGATTTTTTTCCCTCGTCAACCATCCTACCGTTTTATCTGAAATAAGTGTGGGACCAGATGGTTTGCGGAAATTTGCTTTTGTTTTTCCTGGCTGATTAAAAATTCTTATCATTATATTTTAATGCAGCCAAATATCCTGAACCTACTTGAAATTACTAAATATTGTTTTCTAATTACTTTTATCTATACTACTATTATAAATGTGAAAGTTTGGATGGATGGATGGATGATGGGGTTCAATCGCGCCAGAACGGATGAATGAAATTGGATGAAATTTAGCACATAGATAGATTATATTCTACAGAAGAACATAAGCTACTAGTTATTTCGGTTAATTGAGCGGTTAATTTTTTATTAATTAAAAACTAAATTTTCCACTCAAAAATTTAAAAAATCTGAAAACATCTGCCTGAGCTTTCCGAATCGTTTGTTTTTATTTTTCTATTTCTGGTATTCTTTTAATATTATCTTATCTAATGGAATTCTTTGTGATTGATTGTCGGATTTCGCGATAGAAAGCTTTTTTCATCAAAACAAAAAATTTAAAATAAATCTAATCGTTTGTTTTTATTTTTCTGTTTCCGTTTTCATTTTAATATTATCTTACTATTCTAAAGGAAGGTTTATTAATTTTTTTTCTTAGCTGTTCTTGTGTTAATATCATTCGATATTTCCTTTTCATTTCTCTTGATTTTTTTTCTTGCTGTGAATATTCCTTTTGCTTATTTTCATCATTTTCGATGAAATTTTTAAAGTACTCTTATAGTTTCACGTACATAGCTTTTAAGTAGTTTTTTTCCCTCACGCTAATAATGTTAGAGGTAACATGTTTTCGACCGTTTATTTCAAAAGATTCTGTTTATTTTCGTAGTGTGTGATACATTTAAAATTAAACATTGTTAATTAATAAATATTTTGATTTCTTCAGAAGTGATTTTGAATAAAAATAAAATAGATGAATTGAAACTAAAATTTTCTAATCTGCATTGCGTTACCCCAACTGGTGCTTAAATTTCACGTCTTTACGTTGCTCCAATTGATGTTGAAAATTTATGCATGTATTTACATTTTGATTAGAACATTTTACATTTTGATTAGATTGTCAGTTCTCACATTTACACATCAAAATTTCCACGCGTATGAAGTCGCGGGTAAGAGCTAGTATTTTAATATGAATGAAAAGGTAATAAAATTCATTAAATTCAGAAGAATTGTTTTTCTCATTATCTAAAATAACAGCAAGTTATATCATATCCTTGACTCTCCGACCTGCCCGGATCCCATGGATAAAGAAAACTGAATGACCGAACCGCTGCAACAGCAATACTGGCGGGAACTGTGGTTGAGTCCTAAGGGCCATCACCGACCACGGTACAACCCTTCCCAAAGGAAGTACGTCCCCCGTCATCAATGGGAGGAGCCAGATCTTCCACTTATTTGTGTACCCTCCAGAATGGCGAGATCCAACCACCATACCGGAAGCATATCATCATCTTTTCGATGTGCACCTCCACCTCCCTCCCCTCAAGGTTCTAAGATAAAGACAATAAATCTCACTTGCTCCAACTGTTGTTAAGATTTCCAAAGCATCGCAGTACGAAGGAGGACGTTTTTCCGGATTCCATTCTTCTGGCAAAGGATGGCAATGACAACTCTTTCCGAAGAAAGCATTTCCTGAGAACAAAAGTAAGGAGAGATTCATAAAAGAATATTCTTAATATTCAAACTATGTATGTCTCGCTTACTCGAGAAAACTACAAAAGTTTCTTTATTTACTTTCTAGTAAAAAATATAGAAAAAGGACAGGGTGATTCAAAAGTTCATTTTTAATTTGAAAATTCGATATTTTTTGGAATAATGTAGGTAGAGACGTAAAAATTGATACACAAGCTTGAAATAACATGAGATTTTATTGGAACAAAAAAAAAGAGTGCAAAAAATGGTCAAAAGATGATGCTTCATATGATAACAAAAGCAATAATTTGCATAAAAACTGATTTTTAAAAAATGATAAAAATTGATGAGACTAATGGAAGGCTCAATGTTTCTGATATTATTCGCCAACAACACCTATGATCAGGGAAAAATGTTATGAATAGCATCGTACATTGCAAAGCATATCTGTAGGACTGAGAAATTATCGTCGAATGATTCTTTTAGCGTCCAAAATGAGATTCGACGATCGCGGTACACTTACGATTTCAGCTAACCTCACAATCATCGTCATTCAGTGGGTTTTCCACGGCAGTTCTAGGATTTTCGGTAGTCCACATTTTGCAGTTGTAGGAATTGACAGATCCTAGGAGTGTGGAATGAGATTCGTCTGTCCACAACGTTAGACAATTATCTTTTTCAATTTCTTGCATTTTTGTTTTGTTTCAATAAACCCCATGTAATTTCAAGGATGTATGTAAATTTTTACCTGTCTACTCACATTATTCCATAAATTATCGAATTTTCAAATGTTAACGGTCTTTTGATCACACTATATCATAATTGAAGTAAAATTCATATTTAAAAAGTTTAAGGAATCTTAGAGGTTTTTGATCCCCTTGAGCTCGAACACACATGTTGAGTATTATGTCTACTCGTTTGTGAGCACAATACTTCAAAAACCACTTTGAGCTAGACTAATGAAATATGATATATAGTTTTAAATCAAATTTTGAGCAAATTCACTTAGAGAGATGCTGCCTATCTGTTCAAGTAAATAATGCTCTCAATATTAAATAAAATATTCACAATATTTATTATCAAGATAAACTTCCCTCACAATATTTAATGAAATATTCACAATATTTATTATCAAGATAAACTTTCCTCACAATATTTATTATCAAGATAAACTTTCTTCACAATATTTATTATCAAGATAAACTTTCCTCACAATATTTACAGTCAAGATAACTGTTCTCACAATATTTAATAAAATATTCACATTATTTACAGTCAAGATAAATAGTCCTCACAATACTTAATAAAATATTCACAATATTTACTGTCAAGATAAATTATCCTCACAATATTTAATAAAATATTTACAGCATTTATCGAAAATAAAAACTAGCCTCACAATATTAACAAAAATTTCTCTTTATAAAAACTTAGAAGCTTATTCCACTCTTAACCATACAACTTTGCTACTCTGCCTATTTGTCTTTTTTATTCGTTTCTTTTTTTTAAACCCTAAAATTCAGAAAAGAGTATGACTATGCAGCATTATTATATCTGGTGACTAGTTAGTAAATTTTTAAATTTGTATTTCTTGAATATGGAAATTTAAAAATGAGATTAAAGCTGAAGGTCCCCCCCCCCCAGAAAATATTTACCTGAATTCGAGCCAATCCTTCGTCCATCGTAATCGTAGTGAGTTGTCGAAACCATGTGCTTAGCTCTAACGCATGACAGAGCAGTAGAAATGGGCTCCTGGAGTGAAGAAATAAGATCTTTAAAATTGAAATAGGAAACCGTTAAAAGCTTTATTATAGAAGTTTAAACTACAAAATAAGGGTGTTTTTTTTGTGCGTAGTCATTATGAAGGAAGGTTTCAAAAAATTGGATTAAATAGTTAATTTTTTACTTACCAGAATTCTAAACGAAAATTTTGATAACCGATGGAAGTGGTCCCCATAAAACTTTATCGCACACTTTTTAACAAAGAGGTTATTTTAGTAAATGCTTTGCATGGAATTAGCGTACAATACGTTTCGAAATATTAGCCATTGGCGTTAACAATTTCAAATCTATAGTGTTCAACCTTGGCGAGTTATTCGATGATTAATCTCTGTCATGTGGTAAATATTATCTGAAAATCGAATTTGTAATTTAGATTCGTTTTTCACTGCCAGCGTCTGACTCAGGAAAACCGTGTCTTTCTCGTGATCTGGGCGTCCCGGGTTCGAGTGCCGATTAGGGCATGGTTGTTGTTTGTGTGCTGTCTGTGAGTTGTGAGAATGCAACCCCCCCTCTGTAAAAAGGAATTGTACAAGAGAATGTATGTGCGTCATCCTCATATGAGCTAGAAGTCAGACTTCTGACTTCGGGTGCTCAAGGGTCCATCCCCCAGAAGCTACTGCAACCCGTCTTTCCATTGAAAAGCGGACGCAAGATCTTCATCATTCGTTTTTCCCAAATGACTGGAACAAAAAATTGAGAAAATCTACACTTGACAGTCGCAAAATTCAGTATCAAATTAAACAGTTTACTATTTAAGTCATTTCGTTTTGGATTAATCGCATTTATCTGTCTCTGAAAGTTCATAGCATAACGCCATCCTGTGCCCCCGGTGCCTATAAGCTAAGTTATATAACCAGTTGAATGAGCGCAAAATCGAAGAAAGAAAAAAATTGATAAATGAAAGAAAGAGATAATAAATCATCCAGGGATCTCCAGAGAGAATCCCATCGGTGTCAAATTCTACACTTTTTTTTTTTTTTTTTTTTTTTTTGCTGAAATTATAACTGGATGGAGCGGACAAGAATACTAAATTTCATTCGCCTAGATGAAAGCGCTTTTGAATTATCTTTGTCATGGACAGAGAAACAGACATTTTCTTTTTTGAACTCAGGGAGGTCTAAAAGATGGAGATACATCCAAATTTTGAGTTCGATGGGTTTTTTTTTTTTTTTTGACAATTATTCTACTTTCTCTAGACAGAAAAGTAAAAATGTCAGACTCAAGATTTTGGTAGATCTCCATATTTAAGATCATATTTGACTAAAATTTTAATCTCCACAATCTCCATATTTGATTAAAATTTTAATCTCCATAATCTTCATATTT
>JAOUZG010030537.1:402618-413758 GCA_026289955.1 Argiope argentata | reverse complement strand
CATATTTGATTAAAATTTTAGTCTCCATAATCTCCATATTTGATTAAAATTTTAGTCTCCATAATCTCCATATTCGATTAAAATTTTAATCTTCATAATCTCCATATTTGATTAAAATTTTAGAGAAAAAAATCTTACTTCATTTGATTTTGGAAGCGTGGGTGGAAAATTAGTTTTGGGTCCAAAGTGATCACTGTAAGTGGATTCTTCATGAGACAGATATTTTGGAGGTTCTTCGAGAAAACCAAAATACTTCGAATTTTTGTCACCCTCTCTGAAACAATGCACGGACATTTTAAAATATTATATTTCCTGTTTACAGCTTGTTAGAATATTCGCTTAAGTTGACCAAAATTCGAGAAGTAAAACCGGATTTAAATTATTACTTTTAATAAAACTGA
Source organism: Argiope argentata (assembly GCA_026289955.1). Classification (NCBI taxonomy): domain Eukaryota; kingdom Metazoa; phylum Arthropoda; class Arachnida; order Araneae; family Araneidae; genus Argiope; species Argiope argentata. The sequence continues at coordinate 413,357 of JAOUZG010030537.1, read as the reverse complement.
ACAACATTCTAAATTATTTAAGTTTTAGACTCACGATTTTTACAACGACGTACGGAGCCCTTTTTACTTACATTTATTTTACTCGAATCTTTTGTTTTTGAAGAAATTTCCTAATTTAAGATTCTTGGCACAATTCGGTTTTGATGGTGACCAAAAAGCGGCAAGAAAAATTGGTACTTACGTATTATACCGTCTTCGCCAACGGTTTAGTAACTCATAGGCGACGGATTTAAATTTGGCGATAAAGATCAACGAATTGCACCATTGCCTGATTGCCATAATTGGAAGTTTAGTTACTCATTGGCGACGACTTCAAATGTGACGAAAATGTTGGCTGGTATAATACGTATTACCGAAAAATTTTCTTCAAATTATAAAAATATACCCAAGTGCATAATCAAACTATAGAGCACGTGAATAATTTAACGATTAAAATCACCAAATTGGCGAATTTTTTCTTGGCGTTTTTTGGTCGCCGTTACAACAGACAAGTATCAAATTTCATAACGTAATTTGCTTTTCCAATCTACATCGCCAACGATCTCGAGTTGCTAATGTAGCAACTGTACTAATCAATAAGAAAAAAATTAATAAAACCAATTTTGGATAGTGTTAAAAAACTATTCTATTTGCTTGCTTCGGTTACCATACTGGCGATAATTTCAAAAGGTACTTTAAAATAGATTTCAAAATAACACTTTAAAAAACTGAATTATTCAGCCATTACAATTCTTTACACTAACTTTACTAAAGTTCTTTTTGCCTTAGAGTCCCGAGATCAGTAAAGATGATTGTACTCCGTTAAGGGGCAGTAAGCAGAGAAATAAGTACTTATTACAGCCCCTAATTTTATGAATAATATAAATTCAACCTATTGCTAAACGTATATAACTCCTCCTTTCGTCTTTCTTATTACTCTCTCTCTCTCTCTCTTGAGAAATAAACGTCTTCTGGCGCATGCGCAAAAAGTTTCTGAATTAGAGAGTGAAAAGTTCATGGTATTATCGCCTAGTTAAAACCTTTTTTTTTTTTTCAATGGGAATAACTCGCCAAACATGGTAACCACCCGCCAATGTGTTAAAGAAAAATGTTACCGCAGTCCTGAAATTTGTGACGAATTTTTTAATATTTGGCATGATTTGATCGACAAAGGTAAGAAATACATTCAATATATTTCGGTTTAAGTTTTTCGCTTTGTAAATGAGAAAGTTAAAAAAAAAAACAGAATATCATTTTTACAGTTTTAATTTTCCAGAAAGGATAATTAACTTTGTCATAAAAAAATTATTTTCATTTGCATAATCTCATTTTCATCAGTAGTAATTAGAATGTCATTTGGTACTTAATTAACAGTTAAAGATTGGAGATTAGTTGGCGAAAATAAACAAAAGGTTGATTAGTTTTATATTTAAAATTTTGGCTCTTTAAACGTTAATAGTGCTTACAAATAAATGGTTTTCTCTTGTGATAGAAAAACCAAACATTCCTGTCGCGTCTTGCTAGTGGCCACCTTAAACGTCTATTCTTTTCAAAGGGTGAAAATTCTTACCTATTTGTTCGAAATGCCCCCAATATCAGGCCTCTGCTGAACATATTCTGGTTAAATCCTAGTATACGGTACCCCTTTGGTGCCATTTTGAAAAATATCGCCAAGGCAAAAATGACGCATTTACGAATGTCGCCAACTCAAGAGGAACCATTGCTTAGGCAACCAGCCAACGAGTGTCCGTGGCAGATATTACGTCACGCTTTTTCGGCATAAAGCCGCCAAATCAAGGGGTACCGTATACTAGGATTTTACCCATATTCTAGACTGCTTACTTCTTTGGGAAGAAATTTATTTTTCTCCCTTTCTAGTCATTGAGTTTCTTCTTGTCAACGGATTTTTATCTGACTAAGTCAGACTATGTAGATTACAGCAACACAAATAAAGGGTGGGCGATTGACGTTTGTTGGCGATCACTTGAAAACAAACAAAACAATACCATAGGGGGGATGATTAGTAGTTTAACCCCCTTCTTCGCCAAGTTGGCGATATTTCGCCAAAGATGGCAACTTCGGGTTTTCCTGTTATACCAACCCTAGATCGTGGTTGGCGATTTTTGAAAAGCGCGCCAAGCAGGGGGTTAAACTACGATCGCACCCCATAGGGTTGCACACCGATTTGTTTTGGGCTCTACAATTGGCGAGTTCTGACATTTTCGTCATTACTTAATAAGTATCCATCATTTTCAACCAATAATTTACAATAAAAATAAAAAACAGAAGTAACTTTTTGGAAAAAGCAATTCAGATCTCTAAAATATAAAATAAAAAAAATCTCATTAATACCTTCGGCCCGCTTCTGAGAGAAAAAAGTGCCAGTTGTGGTCTCTTTCGCGAGTAGTAATGAAATGGTTCTGCATGTCGTATGCGCTAAAAAAAAACAATAAATCATGCTATTTATGTGTAAACTAAAGAAGGAAAATAAACAATTTGGTGAAGTGAAATTCTCTGATCGAAATAACTGGAATATTTACTGCATTCATCCATTTTATGGTAGGAACGCTGCCACAACTTATAGAAAAGTTTTATTTTTAATGCCCAAATCTCTCGAGTAAAGTTAAACACGAAGTTACGAAAATTACGTTGGGTTCACACGACCAGTAATAAGATGGCAAACAGACAACGCATGCGCAGAAAGACTGAAAAATGTAGTTTGGTCGATGGCAAGTAACTGTCCCGATGGGACAACTACAAGCCGCTGTATTGTATTATTTTTTTTACTGTGCATGCGTTTGTAGAATTTAGTGTGTGTTTTATGTGAGAAGGGGGGGGGGGACTGATCACTTATCAAAGATTAATTCCGACATTTTTTGCTCTTTGTTACTTCTAATGAGGTGCTGTGTGCTTTTTTTACTTTAAATTTCACTTGCCATTTGTTTTCTATAGTTCTCCAAATTTAAACATGTTAATTTTTTTAAATTTTATCACGTTTCTTTGTGTTATCACGAGTGTAGGTCGCGATACGAACCTGCGATGCTAGAGCCGGTAGCCTAGTAACATGACCACTACATAAAAGTCGACTTTTGATGTAGTGGTCATGTTACTCGGCAACCGGCCCTAGCGCAGCAGGTTCGTATCGCGACCTACACTCGTGACACTGGTGACCTTGACATTCGTTGCTTTCTGATCTGCCGTGGCGCTGTCTACCAGCAAACAAAGCCGTCGCTCACTCGATGCAACCAACGAACTCACACTCTCGCCACAACTCTTGACACTTTCAAAATCGTTCGTCCCTCGTCCGACTCACTGGTGGAGGAGTACTGTGTCGCTGGCCTTATAAGAAAGATAACATCTACGACACAGAAGTCGACTTTTGGTGTAGTGGTCGTGTTACTTGGCTACCTTCCGTAGCGTCGCAAACTCGTATCGTGATCTACACTCACGACATTGGTGACCTTGATAATCGTAACTTTCTGACCTGCCGTGGTGCCATATACGGGCAAACAAAGCCGTCGCTCACTCGACGCACCAACGAACACACACTCTCACCATATCCTTGGCGCTTTCAAAATCGTTCGTCTCTCATTCGACTCACTGGTGGGGGAGTACTGTGGCGCTGGCCTTATAAGCCAGATAACATCTACGATACTGAAGTCGACTTTTTGTGTTGTGGTCATGTTACTTGGCTACCGGCTCTAGCGTCGCAGTTCGTATCGCGACAGTGTAAATATCCATAATTATAATACGATATACAAGGGAAAAGAAGAAATTCAAGGAAGCAAAGGTGGTAATTTATAACTAAGCATGGAATGCTTGAATTTATCTTAATGAAACTGTTTCAAACATAAATCAGGCTCTTTTTGAGCATGCGCTGCTTACTTGCCGTCGTATAACTGACTGAGAATAAATCCTATATAACTCCTAGTATTTTTATCAATAAATTTTTGAATGTTTTAAAAAATATATAAATTATTATTGCATTTTTGACAATGGTGAATAGACACAACTTAATCTATTAAAAACCATGAATTTAATAATTAAAACTTAAAGCCCCTTTTACTACTTGGTGAAGCAATACGCGATACGCATCTATGATCAATCAAATCTGAAACTTGAAAACAGTAAAATCAAATAGAAATGACAAACATTGACAATTTTCCATCAGATTTTTTTATTTTTAAATAATAATGTATTTAAGCTGAATAACTTGAATTCCTGTAGTCACACATTTAGTATAAAATATTGAAGTGAAAATCAGCACTTCAACAAATCTACCGAGCCAAAGCAGGGCGATGTATCAACTCTTAACTAAGTTATAAAGAGAATGAATAAATGAAAATATCAACAAAAATATTATAAGTGCGTGCTAACTGTATAACAAATAGACGTTTATAAAATTCTGGACATCCATCCATTCGAAATATGTAAGATACCATATCGTCTCGAAAAGTATTGGTGTACAATAATTACGAAATGTTAATCTTTGGTGTGAATTTAATATTTATACCGAATCTATCACGTCATCCTTGGTGAGTTATTTGGCAATCAATTCTTGGCGTGCGATTAATAACGATTGGAGTTGTTCTATTTTCTTTCTTTCCCAAATCGTTTTCTACTAAATTCCTCACAATTCGGGAATGTACAAACGAAGTTACTACGTTCCTTTTACGTCAGATGATGAAGTCACAAGATTTCTTTTAATTTAAATAATTTGGCCCTGTACCAAATTCTTCAAAAATTAAACTTTATGCAAAACTATTCATTATTCCTAAAACAAATGCATACGGTTTAATTTTTAGTGCTAAATTATTCATTTGCCTTAAAGATTTCTGCCATTATTTAAAAACAATTTAAATTATCATTTGCTTAAGTATACAAAAATCAAATATTTCTTGTGATGAAGATTTTTTTTTCTCATTCTTTATAAATATTTTTTTACATCAAATACTATAATATATAAAATACACTCATCGTCAGTGAGTTTTATATATTATAGTAGACAACTAAATACTGAATAGCAACTGCGGTAAACAAATTTTAAATCCTGTAGCTTCACAATAAAATTACAAATTTTATGCAATGATTTTTCAAAAACCATTATAGATTAAAATCAGTAATATTTCTTTCCCATAAATTATCACTAATTAAAAAATATTCAAATAAACATTACAAATGGTATAAAATATCTACATATTCATTCAATAATAACATTAAAGCTAATTTTCTTTTATGCATAAATGTTTGAAATAATAAACATTTTAAATAATTAAAAATCAAACATTCAATTAATGGTCATAAAAATCTTCATTAAGGAAATAGTAAATGAAATGTTTTGAGAAAATTAAGTTTTTTAGAGCACAAGTTATTTTAATTTACGTTTATCGAAGGTGTCTTAGTAAACTGAATAAACTATTCACAGCCATATTCGTTGTTTGGAATACATAAAAAATGCCCACAGAACTGTACCTCTAAGATCCATAGTTTTCGAGAAAATGTATGACGTCATATCTGGTTTAAGGAGAAAAAAAAAACCTTTATACGGTCGCTGGATTGGGCTTCGAGGTCCTGTTTCATGGCCATCGCGATCTCCAGATCTGTCCCCTTTAGATTTCTTCCTATGGGGCCATGTAAAGGAATTGGTTTATCGAGACAGTTACTTCAGAAATGGACTTAGTACATTCGTCTCCACAGTGCGTTTACTTTTGTGAACGCTACGATGCTAGAACGCGTTCAGCCAACCATTGCACGTGTGCATTCATGATTCCACATGCGCGGGATACATTTCAAACATCTTCCTACTTAAAATGATGCAAATAGTGATGCTTATGTTTCGAATAAAGGTTTTTTTTCGTGAACCGGATATGACGTCATATATTTTCTCTCACATTTTTCTCAAAAACTAAGGATCGAAGGGGTATAGTTCTTTGGGAATTTTTTATGTCTTCCTAACAGCGAATCTGGCTGAGCAGTTTATCTGGTTTTGTTGGGACACCCTGTATGTATAACAATATTTATATCAAGCAGTAATATTTCATTATTTAATGTGCCCTTTTTTTGTTAGAACAAAAATCATATGTACGGACAATCAAAAGGATTATTTTTATAATGGAAAAGTAGGGCTTCCATAACCGTGAAATATTCATATAGCTGTATTCAATACTGTATTTAAAATTGTATTATGCACATTCACCACAGATTTTTATCGTTTTGTTTGGTCCTTTTTTTAACACTTGTCATGACATTAACGTTGAAATTGTATATTTTGTATACACTATTGCATATTACAGTAGATGCTGAGATTAAAAGATATTTTCAATATAATTTGAAAGAAATAGTTGTTTATATTTCCAAAGAAAATTTAATCTCAATAAAATCTAAATTTGATATTTTTATGTCTGAAATCAAAATATTTACAACTTCTAACTTTTAAAAAAGGTATAATAGAGAAAAAAAAATCTGATTTATGAAAGTCATTCTTGCCTAATAGTAACTTTATTCTTTTTATGTGCAGTTCTACATAGAACATTCAGATTAATTTTATTTTTATCTCTATCTAGCTGAATTAATATCACTAAAGAATCAAAATATTATGTATAATTCAAATATATTATTTCATTCAAAATCAAAACTAATTGTGCTATTTTTTAATTAGATTCAATAATTAAACATATTAGCCTCCAGTTATTACAAGAAAAGGCATTTTAAGATGTGAAATAATCTTAAAGTTCTTAAATCACTTAAGAAAATACTTTTAGAATACTTTAATCATGTTACACATGAAATGTACTATTTCGAAATTTTGCACAGCTGTTGCATGTGAAGTGCAACTCAATGTTTAGTTGTTAAAATTATTCATTTATAGAAAACATTTTTAAAATTATCTAAGCTATTTTTATTTTAATTATCATTTTATTCATTATTTACCTACATTTAGTATTACCTGTCTATTATTATAAATATCACTTTATTTATAAAGATAGTTAAAAATTAAAAACAAATTTTAACTGCTATTTTTACTTTAAAGATATAGACATATGCTCTATTATATCAATGAATATATATCTGTTATAACAATGAAATGACATTTACACTTTGGAATGTATCCTCAACAAATTTTTTTAACCCGAAACAGTATGAAGAAATGATAGTGCAAACTCATCAGAAGAATTTGAATTATCAAGGACATTCTGATCTAATATTAATTCATTAAGTTCTTTTTTTATAAAATACTTCTGCATAATTTAATTTACATAAAATTAATTTTATTAATTTAATTCATTTTAATTTCATGTTTATAAAAATATTTTACATTTCATCATTAGATAATTTAATAAGAGAATGATCCCAAATATGTTGTGCTTCATAATAATCCTATGTGTGATATGTTGTGATTCATAATAATCCTATGTGTGATATGTTGTGATTCATAATAATCCTATGTGTGATATGTTGTGATTCATAATAATACTATGTGTGATTTATTGTAATTCATAATAATAATTTAAATATATGTAATGTTCCAACAACATCAACAAAAAAAATGCAATACTTAAAATTCAAATTTTTATTAAACCTGGTAAAAATACAATTTGCAAAGTCCATTATGCTAATATCCTATTCATATTATACACAAGTAAAATGCTCAACAGAAAATAAAATCAGGTAAAAGCAAAAAGACAGACTCCACATTAGCAAAATTTGCCCCACCCTCCATTTTTTCCAATGAAACATCGTAAGCAGGACAACATAACTTGTGTTTTATACAATCCAAAAAAGTTTTACTGTATTTACATAAATTATAACAACAACAAATGCTGATTACACCAAGTACATTTAAATACATAATGAACATCTTATTTGAATCTTCAATAAATTAATTTCATAAGATACAAACATTTGATACATCTAAAATGTCACAGTGAAATTAAGTTACTTTGGTATAATATTTCTACAAACAGATTATCATTCAAAACTAGGTAGGCAATAACATGATTTGTGATTCAATATTAACAAATGAAAAATTTAATGACTTTTAAAGACTCAGTCCTTTGATGAAAAACAGTATAAAAGGGTTGGGTGAAGCATATTAGGAACTCTGTAATGCACATGGTGTTATGATCATTATCATATATACAGAAATTATATTCTTATAAATATGAAGTTATGAAGAAAAAATATGTTTTCAGTACACATCATTCATTTTTAGAATTCCATTATTTTTTATTACATAATAATAATTTGTAATATAAACAATATAAAAATATTCATTGCTCAGATCGTATCATGCAAAAAAATATATATAAACATAATTAAAACTTACATTAAGACGTGATAAAAAGTATCAATTGTGTTTCCCAATTACCATAACAAGATTTCATATTGTCAAGCGATTATAAATTAAGAATTCATTAGAATTGTGTGTAAAATAATAATTAATATTTAAAAGGTTATAAAATTCCTGAAATGTAAATCTGGTCACAGATTTTCATCAGATCTTCTTCACTATTTAGACTAGTTACACAGAAAACAAAGAATATCACAGCACAGCAATGCAGAGAAAAACGAAACTATTATGTTTTCCTTGCATGCACATTTCTTGATTTTAGAGTCTTGTTTGTATTTGATTTCCAAGGTTTTCGATTCTGGAATGGATTTGCCTTGGGACATTCTTTTGTTTCATGTCCAAAACCTCCACATGAAAAGCATTCAATATCCTTCAAAATTCGCCCAGTTAGGTTACTAGGAGAAAAATAGTGTCCCTGAAATAAAAAAAAAAAACCACTCATGTTACTATATTTTTATTTTCTTTATCATTTGTAGCTCAAATAAATAACCATATGCATATGACAAGGTTTGCACAGATAATTCGTATAAGTAATATCAATAACCTCATCAGAACCTATATTTAGTTTATTATATTTAAATATGATGAAATATACACTTTTTTAGGCAGCCGTTTTAAATTAAGTGATATCACAAAAAACATTTTAAAGCTTTCATATGAGAATATAAGGAGTAATTTTTTTTATTTTGTCTTCTGAATAATAATACACTGGTGTGCAAAACTTAAGCAATAAACGTTTTTTTTTTTAACCATAACTCTATGAGAAATCTTCTCAGAGAAATGAAAATCAAACATGGGAGACAGCCATTCGTATTTTAATGATGACAAAAACATAGCTGCACAAAAATTAATGCTGTGCATATAGTATGGAATAAAAAAAAAGATTTATTGAACTTGTATCAATACACATGGTTGTTTGTCCAAAACAACAACCAACAAGCAGATGTTTATAATTATGTGATATACCCTCCCCTTACCGCAAAGGTTACTTTGTACCATCTCTCCATACTAAGCACCAGACTGTCCAACAGTTCTTGAGGCAAGAGTGCCCATTCCTCAATAAGCATTTATTTCAGTTATTAGGTATTTTTTGGATGTAAATGTGCCACAAGTTGCCCCTCCCCCCAAAAAAACATACCGCATATGTTCTATGGAATTTAAACTAGAAGAGAATATTGGTCAATACATTTGAGTGATATCTTCACTTTCTAATAGTTTCTGAACAACATTCAGGTAAGACTGTGCATTGTCATCCATAAAAATGGAGTTGGTCCAATAGCATCTTAGAAGGTTCACCTCCTTACAACAGCAATCCCGGTTACAGAGCCTTTGTTGAAAACATGGAACTCAGTTTAGTATACCACCCTAACAACAACTCCAAAACTACAAAAGTGGTCTCTTTCTGTGATGTTACTGAGATGAAATAACATCTCAACCTAAAACAACTTGGGACACTAAATTTAACTTCATCCATAAAGAGGACATGACTCCATTGAGGAGATGTTCACCTTATGTGCTTTTTATACATTCTGAACGGTACCACCAATAGCCAACTTTCAGGACAGTGGGCAAATAGGACATCTTTTTGAAGGTGTCTAGCCACAGTAAATAGCGACACTTGGTGCTCTGTTGCTCTACAGTTGCTGAGTAATGGCGCTTGCAGACTGGTACCAGGTTAAATTCATCTGCAGAATAATATATAGGTCATTCAAATGCAGTTGTTTTCCTAAAGCAGCCACCACCGCCAACAACACCCTTTCTAACAACTGTACCTAGGGTTCAAGTCTTTTCAACAATGCGAAATGGCACCTTTGTTGATACCGAGATGTCGTCCAAGCGATTTTCACCAAATTTCACGAAAGGATTGCACTTAAAGAGAATGCCTCTAATTGCTCCTCCATGCTTTCTCTCATTAAAGTTTTGAGCTGTGCACGTCGACAGTTCACTCATATTGTCTACGATGTTTTGTTTCTGACATTTGCATATCTATCAACTTTCTACGGAATTACGTGTTCATTGTACTTTTCATTATTCTGCCAATTCATGCTTAAAATTTACATTGTTGCTTAAGTTTTGCACACCAGTGTAGTTTCAAGTTTAAATAACCTGCATGATTACCAAAGTTATTTTTAAGTCCCGATATATTAATAAAATTATCTGTGTCTTCCATGTATGTATATTCAAAATACAAGAGCACTCATGTATTAGTTATAATGCAATATGATAATAAGGAGTGGTAAAAGGTGGAAAGGAAACAACAATTTAATGTTATTAGAAATAATAACACATTAAAGGAATTTTGATATTTATATACATAAAACATTATTTATTAACTAGAATTTAGCAAGACAAAAATTGTGTATTAAGGGGGAGGGATAGGCATACCAATATATATATATATATATATATA
>JAOUZG010030537.1:357875-402218 GCA_026289955.1 Argiope argentata | reverse complement strand
TATATATATATATATATATATATATATATATATTTCATCACTTAAAATGTTTCTATTTTCATATATTTATTTGGAGATATTTTTATTATGCAAGAACATGATGTTGTTTTGGATAGGAGATTTTGGTGTCTCCGAAATTTGAATGCAACAAATATTCGTTTTTTCATTGATAGATAACGAGTCATCTGACCCATGACAATTGAGGTTTGTTTTGCCAGTATTGAGATATTTAATTAAAGTTACTATCAATTGCTTTTTGTTTATCGTTTCTATGAAATGATATTTTTCAGTTTGTTCACAATTACTTTTAAATAATTAATATTGGGTTCTTACTTTTAAAGAATTAATCAAGATTATCGTTTATTATTATAATTTTTTTATTTATTTCTCTTTTTTAACTACCACAATTTTATAAAAATGCGACTTATATTTATTCTTTAATGATATTATAAGCCTATTCTTACTAATTGTATTTTTCAAAAAGTACAGTAAATATTAGAATAGAATTTTTATCAATCTGCATTACATTCGTTGGATTTTACCACATATACAATAGCTTCCAGTAATAGTAAACTTTTCATTAATTTTTTTAATTATTTATTTTTAATCTTAAAATCGGTCAAGCTCCAAAAATTTGTTTGCCAGCTAGAAAAATTGAAAATGGGTTTTAAAAAATTATCATTAGAGAGAGAGAGAAGTGTCATAATTTTTTAAAACCCGTTAAAACTGGTTAATGACTTAAATGAATTAAGTCATTAACTTAAAAAATGTTTTTACATTATAACTTAAAATTTGCGACAACCATAAATTTCATTATATATATATATATTATTTTAAATTCTTTTCATTTCCTGCATTGGCTACACTTTATTATGTTTTGATGTGTATAATGATACATACTTAATAAGCAATACAAATATAATAAAAAATTCATATCAAAATCTAGTTTCTATATAAAGGTGATTCACGAAAAGGCATAATATTAAAGTAATATATATCTAATATGCTCTGAATAAATTACAAAAATAATTAATATGGAGAGATGCAAGTTAACTTTGATTCAAACATTGAATGCAAATAACACACAAAACATAATTTTTCTTAATGTTTCTTAAGTGAATCAAAATTTGATTAACTTAATTTCAGTTTTTTTTAAAAAAGGAGGACAATAATCTTTAAAATCTAGCAACATCCATTCTGAAAGATTTTTCAAAGTTAAAATACTATTGAACATTTTCATTCAGAACAAAATTAGCTACAAATATATTTCCTACCCAGGACATTTTTAAGATTATTTAATGTGGCAAAAATAAAGTTTCTAGTGGCTATCTTTTTAAAATCAAATTTGCTTGACCTTTAGTATAATACCAAATCATTTTAATAAGGTGTATATCAGTAAAACTATCAGTTAAATTTACAGAGTACAAGTATATTTAGGTTGCATAATTTTCATCAGCTACATTAAAAAATAACAAGTGATTTATTAAACATCAGATTTTATGCTTTAAGGTTATTCATATATGTTCTGACTTTTTTTTTTTGGTAAATAAAGAGAGATTTTAGTATGATTATCTTGAATTGCATTGAAGAAGGTTATTATTATTATTATTATTAGAGCATCTTGATCATTTGAAAATATACAAATAGAAATTCAATATTTAAAAAATATATACATTTAAGCTTTTTTTTTTTTCAAGTAATATTATGAAGGCATTAAAAAGAGAATGATATACTAAAACGTCTACTCACTTTCTTGAGAAAGTATGCATGCTAAATTTCTCTTCGATAGAAATGGATCTGAAAGATAGAAAAAAAAATGTATAATACAAATTCACATAATGTAATGATACTAATCATTAAATTGTGTATTTGGAAGCACACACACATACAAAAAACTAAGCAGTAAGTGTGCTTAAAATAAATTTAATATTGTTGGTCAATTATTGCCTTGCACTATTTTATCATTTCAAACTTTGTAATATTTAGTAAATTTTTGTATATTTACTCTGAAAATAACTATCTTTTAAAAATAACTTAGTACTTCAGTATATTTTATTAAGTTTCTACTTTGGGAACCTCCTCCTTCTATTAGATACTAACACACAAATTTGAGTGTGATTGCTATGGAAATAACTGTTTGGAAATAAAAAATAAATAAATAATTTTAAAAAACCTAGAATTCAAAGAAAAGAAAAGATAGTTAATTCAATTTATAAGGACAAAATTAGACCCTTCCTCTAGGAACAGGTCTATTTGTGTGGATAAAATGAAAAAATACTATACCTTCAATGTTGAAAAGGTATGCATGTCTAAATAATGATGATGAGGGAACTTGCTCTTTCTCGGTTATAGAAACTGCTCTCTCATAATCATATTTTAAATAATACTCTAACATTTCAAGCCACAACTCTCCAACACTTAATGTATTTCTTTCATTTCCAAGATATCGCTTTTTCTAAAAAAGAAAAAAATTGTTTAATCAGTTCAATGATGAATCTGATGCTTATGAAAATAAAGAACATAGTTATTTAATAATGAAGATAATAAAAATGTCCTGCACTCAATAATGCACACATTTTAAATTTACAGTGAAAATTAGAAAAGCATATACTTAATTCAACGACTGGTTCATTACTTTTTTTATTTAATAAATTAGTTTTTCAAATAGTAAAAAAAAAATTAAGGTTAAATTCCCACCAAACGGGCATATTATTATAAATATAATTTAAAAAATGATAGTGTCAAATATTCAAAAGTATTATTTCAGGTATCAATATTAAAAAGTACCTCATTTTTACCAAGATTTAGAAATATGAATATGGACCAAAAGTTCCATAAAAACTAAGCCATATTTTAAAAATATATTTTGTGAACAAACATAAAATTGCAAACCCTATTATAAATGTAATCAGAAACATTGAATTGCAAGCCTAAGTTTTGGCAGCATTTATTTAAATAATGTACTCAATATGCATAACTCATTCTTAATATGCTAAGAAAACAGCAAGACAATTTCTTTAATACCTTTTAAAAAATTTATGAAGTGTTATTCCCCTTTTCCTCAAATATAAAAATGTTTTGTTTTGTTATTAAAGCAGCAATATTCTAAATTAGTCTGATATTATTTCAATAGTCTTTATAAACTTTGAAATAAAACAAATTTCAGACCTAGCAAGGCTAATTGATAATTTCGATAAATCAAAAATTTAGATATCTTTAGCTTGGATAACTTAAAACTAAATATGAAATCTTAAGGAAATTTACAAAACTAAGAAAAATCATAAAATGATTAAGAGCTTTCTACATACAATATCATAATGTGTAGTGAAAAATTGCTTTTTTTTTTCTTTTTGCTTAACTTTTAAACAGTTAAGCAAAAAGAAAAAAAAAGCAGCTATTTCCATTCATATATACATAGACTTACATTTTTCTTTCAGAATAAGATGTTTTTTTTTTAATAATACACTGTTTATATTGAAAAATGATCATAAAAATTAAATTATAAATGTGTATTTTTTAAATTATAAGATTTATTTCTGCAATGCTACGGTGAAACAATGATCTACTGCAGAACAAATTTTTGGTTTTGGAAGGAACAAAATACTGATCATAAAAATGAGTGGAAAAAAACTTCTAATTAATAAAAAAATTAAATTGACTTTTATAAAAATAACAACAAAAAATGATGAAGCTCTTTAAAAACCTTTCCTAAAATTAAATTATCAGTTAATTTGAATGGATACACCATTATTCAACAATGTGTCATTAAAAATCAATGAAATGTCAACATTTATATAGACACACAGCACGAATAAAAAATTAATATTTGATTTTTATATACACAGCAATTAATGTGACATGGCTGAGATAGAAAGTATATATTTCCTCCAGCACTAAAATTCATCCTTTTTGTTTTGAAACTAATAAAAATTTTGAAACAATCCATTCTTAGGGACCTCTAACAGCTAGGAAGCAATTTCTAGCCCAAATTTCATATTCCTATCTTCATTGGTTTGTGCTATGCATGGTTTTGTCAGTCTAGTAAAATATCCTTTTAGATTTGACTTAATATAAAATTTGGCGAGACTGACACAGTAATTTAAACTTTTAAAATTGATGAGGACATAAAAAAACAAACTGTGGAAGGTGTCATAATTATTGAAAACTTTTGACTTCAAGCTGAAATTTTATTATACTATACTTTACATCATTAACTAATGTAATTACACATCATAATGAATTACAACAATATAAGACTATAAAATCCTTTTAATAAGTCTTTCAAGAGAGTGTCTGTGTGCATTTTCTGCTAAAATGAAACATTTTGCTTTAAAAATGGTTTTCAAAACACTTTTCATGATATAACGTACTCTGAATATTAGAAACTACAAACTTATGCTTAAAACAGAATGTACTTACCAACTGATCAATATCTTCAGAATACCAATAATTACGATTCTCTAGAACTCCTCTTCTTTCCAATTCCTTTTTATCTACTTCTTCATCAAACACCTAATAAAATAAATAATTATAAATAAATTAGAGTCTAATATTAAAAATTTATTCATTAAGACCTAAAATTGTCTGCAAAAAAATATTATTTCTTTCAGTACAAAAAAATGAACAATATTTGAAAAGCATATTTGAATTAAAATAATTCAGTGCATATATATCTATGAGAATTAAAAAAAATTACTTAAAAAGCTCTAAATAAATAAAAACATTTACCTCTTTATCATGTATAGGCATCACAGGTAATACTGGTGGATTAACTTGTTGTAGAAAATGTATAGCCAACAAAATATATGAATATGATGACAAAGTTTTTATTGAACAATCAGCAATGCATGTTTTCTATATAAAAAAATGATTCAAGTATGGAATTATTCATATTTGAATTAAATTACTAATATTAAACACATCATATGACACAATATTATTATATATACATATAATATTATGTATATATATGTATATTATATATACATATAATGTATTTATAATATTATATATGCATATATAATTTCAGCAAAAATTAACGTTTACTAATGTTTGCTGAAATTGCTCTTATTACTTTTATGAAATGATGGCAAAGAAATGTAAACATATCGATGTATGAACATTACAGCAGACTTAATTCAGCATTTTTATAGCTGCACTTAATTCAGCATTTTTATAGCTGCACTTAATTCAAAGCTTCACTAATTAAATAAAATTATTACAAAATAAATGTTGCTCACTGGGTCAAACACTCACTTCTTTCAGTCAGAAGACATAAAAGGGATTAAAAAATAAATTTTCAGTTAATTTAATAATCGAGTGAAAATAGACTTATCTCTCAATATGAGTATTCTTTATGATTTATCTATTGAAAATAGATGATTTCCATAATTATTAATTTCTCAAAAGGTTTTTGTATTAACTTAAAACTCAAAAAAATTATCTCTTTAATGATATTGATTTCATTTCTATAGTTTTTCTCTTTATTTTTAAAACATTTTTAAGTTTAATTTACAGCATTACAATGCTTTTAATGTTAGGATTGGTTTGGTATAGATTGGTTTAAAAAAGAGTTATGCTTAAACTTTTTAAGAGAAATGCCCATTTCAGTTTATTTGTTTTTAAATTTTAAGTTTATTCTAACAAAAGCAAAACACACCGTCTTTTTCTAATTGTAAACAAAGATCCCTGCTGCCATCAATCTTACTAATCTTTGCTGTTTCTGAATACTTATGAAATTCAAGCTCATCGATCCAAAAATATTCAATCTCAAGCTTTAGCTAATATTAAAATTAAAATTAAAAAATACTTCATTATTAATTCCAAAATAAGACATTTTTCATCTGCTTATATTTCATAAAATATACACTTTTAATTTGTATACACAATAATTTATTGCAGAATGATTCAGTTAAAGTCCTATTTTTAAGTCGCATCAAATAAGTGAATTTTTAAAAATGCAATCCATATTAATCACTTAGTAAACCTAAAAAAATAAACTATTTTGGAAAGCAAGCTGGTTTGCCAAATGTATTTTTCTCCTGACTCTTACATTCTCATAACTACAACTACATGTATGCCCATAAATTAAGGATAATGCAAGTTCAAGAAAAGAAAGAGTCAGAAGTAAAACAAATGTGACTTATTTGTAAAGCCTTTTTATTAAACAAAAGGTGAAGAGCAAAAAAGAAGCTATATGTTTGTCATCTTTGATTTTTAAAAAAAACTGCTATTTTCTGCTCCTTGAAACAAATTAGGGGGGAAAAACTAATTACAAAACTAATATTACATGATTGATATGGTGTTTAATACATAGTATGCCTCCCAGATTTTTACAACCAAGCTGCTGCTTTTCTATCAAATTTTTTTGTAAAATCTGTTCCACAGAAGTCCATCTTTTCAAATATAGTTTAAGATAATAAGAAATGGAAGAGATAAGATAGTTAAAATTTGGTACACATATTCAACCTTATATATTATAGTTATCAGTAAAATTTAGAGTCAAACCCAATAACTGTCTCTCAATCTGTACTTTTAGAAATATGTAAATGTGACAATTCAAAAATGCAATGACAAATATATATCAAATTTGGTACGGTATTCTGTGACAAATGCAATTTAGCATCAAATTTTTGTTTCAATTGGTCGAGAAAGGTGCCTGCAAAACACAAATTTGGTTTTCGTATTTTATTAACACATGCCAAGTCTTAATTGTAAAAGAATTCGAAAAGAATGGCACAATATATTTAGAAAAAATGCTAAATGCATGCCAAAAGTTAATATTTTGTAACTACTGTATGCCAATGCCATTTAAGGTATTCTCTAGCATCGCAAATTTATTAGAGAGAATGCAGATAAGTTTTTTTGGGGGGGAGGAGGGACCACTCAAGCTGCTTTATTTCTCTATTAGGAAACTGAATTCACAACTTTTGTTAATAATAATATTAAAAAAAGCAATTGAACCGACAGAAATTACAAATGTTTTCACTTCACCTCATCAATTAATTATTGCTGTTGGTGAAAATAATTTTCACAGTTATGCAGATGACCAAGGTTATTCAGAATTTTAAGTGTTAACCAAAATTTAATGATTTAGTAGTTAGTCAAAGTGACACATGACAAAGTGACACATGTACACTCCAACAAATAAATTATTAGTCTGTCATTGGGAAATCAGAACTCATTAAAAAAAATTTCCAAGAATTAAATGTTTTTAAAAATGATGCATATAAAAGAAATAATTCAAGCGATATTTCAGTAAGAAATATTTTTTAAATGTAATTTAATAAGTTTTTTTTAATTATTTTTCACTTAGAAAATTTTTAAGTAAATAAAAGAAAGTTCCTTTTTTTTCCCACTGTAGGTGAAACTCTGATTGTATCAATGACATAAAAGGGAATAAGTGAAAAAATACAGCAAAACTGGTGTCCGTCTAAAATAGTGCCTTTTTTCAGTACAAGTATTTTTCTAGTTGATCAAAGATGCAATTAAGAATCCTTGGTCATCTCACAAGAATGTTACACTGCAAATGATAATTCATTTCAAATGTGTTACACCTTCTGGAATATTCTTTGCTCTCAAAATCATCATGTGACCTTAATGCAACTTAAAAATCCAATTTATAAAAAATTATATTTAAAAAAATTATTCCACAATTATTTTTGAAACTTTAAATGAATAAAAGTTAGTCCAGTAACAATACCTAAGGTTTGATAGCTTCTTCACTTTTTAGAACTATAACATGGCAGTTATAAAGATATGAGAAAATTGCTGTGGGTTGCAAAGAGTTAAAAAACAGTCAATTATAATCAATCCAAATAATAACAGCAAATGGTTTAAGTTCTTGGGATTAGTTAAATTGTTATTATGAATCTTCTATTTTATTACACTGATCTCATACATTATTTCGGCCAGGATGGCCTGGTTGGTAGAGTGTTGGACTCGTAATCCTTAGGTTACGGGTTCGAAGCTCACCAGCTAAAAGATTCCTCGAATGTATGGCGGCTGGCGCTCGTTAAATCTGTGGTCACAAAGTTCTCCATGTCAAGAGTAACACCACTGGGTCAGAGGTAATCGTTCTCTGTTCCAGGTCTAAATTACAATCTGGGATGAATGAATGAATTTGCATGAATGAAGTCCGCCCCCTAAAAAAGGGTTGTGATGTGTGAGTAGCTAAGTTGCACTCTTGGCCCTAGATGGCGCTACGTGTAAAACAGATATATTTTTTAGGCTTAGAAAATGCTGATCATATCAGCGGGGGGCTTCTCCACGGCAACTGCCATTAGTCACAACACAACAACATACATTATTTCAACAAAACTGGTAATAGATATCAAATTCATTTCAAAACTTTTTAATGATAATACATTAAAATATAAAACAGTATTTTGAATAAGCTAAATATAAATCCTCTAGCTAAGATCAATTATGGTCCTAAATTATTTATACTGAACTTATTCTTTCAGTGTGTGTGCATTTTAAAAAATTATTTACCTTGGCCAATAATTTGAGACAGATCCCCAGAATTTGGCATCTTTCGTCCATCATTGCATACTTGTAAAGGAGTTGCGAATTATGAACAGCCTAGTTTTTTAAAAATAAGAAACAATTAATGATTTAACATAAAAACATAATAAATAAACACTTTTGAATAATTAGTAATCAAACATTTATTTTTAAGCCTTAATATCATTCAAGCTATACGTAAAAAAAATCTTAAACAGCATAATATCTAACACTCATTTTACAACACAGTCTCTGTGAATTGTATGTAATATGCTTTTAATATGTTTTTTTTAATATAACTTCCATACACATGTTACTTAAATTTCAGTTGAGAAAATTGGAAATCTTCAAAATAAAAAACTATAGATTCAAATTTTTGCAGAATTAAAAACTTTTCTTAATTTCGTTTCAAATAAATTTCCAATATCTTCAAATAACTTGTAGAGCATGCCATGTAATGCAGGGTATTGTATGTGTGTATTTCTAGAATACTGCAATTAATATTTCAAAAATAAAATTAAAGTTAGAAAGTGATAATAGATAAAAGAAGATAAAATAGTATCATAGGACGGATTATTATGCATCTCAATAAAATAATCGCTGTCAAATTAAATCAGATTAGAAAATACACTGAATATAAACCCACTTCTAATATTTGAAGTGTAAATCGTTCAAAAAGGGGGGGGTAATGAGACAAATGCCTCAATTTTCTCATATGGTAATAAATGAAAGGAAATTATGAATTTTATTAGAAAAACAACCAAATATTACAGACAGTTATAAAAATAACCAACAGCACTTTACATACTCAAGAGATTCTAACCCAAATTTGATATTCAACACAATTTTAATAAAAAGAACTACAATTCAATTTTAATGCAATATAGCTTGTTTCATTTTTGAATTACAAAATTTATTTATACAAAGAGAGACTGATCAAGATCTATATCAAACGATTTTCATGATCTAAAAAAAGCAGATCCACCAAAAAGAAGAAACTTTTTTGGGGGGAAGGTGGCAGTAAAAAATGTATGTATGAAAATAAAAAAGGTAATAATAGTCAGGTTATTAAAAAGTGAAGAAGAAACAGACTTAAATGAATATGAAGTTTCAATTATATATATTAGCAGTTGCATTGCCAAAAAGAAGAAACTTTTGAAATTTTAAAACCTTGATTTATTTCTCCATGAGAAGCTTAATTTATGTATAAAAAATAAGAGATGAGAAATACATCAGTCTAATATACAACATAAGAGCAAAATTTCCCCCTCCAGTGATTCTGTGATGATATTTTGAATCAATTCTCCTCATTAAAACATTTTTCTTTAACTGGAACCAAGTTAATGAAGCAAAATTTAAAGTGCTTTTCTGAAATTCACCCCCCTCCCCTATTTCTTCTAAAAATAAAACTAGATGCACATTTAACTGTCCTTTTCTAATAGAAATGCAAGGATAACAGGCATACAAGACTGGCAAATGTGCAGGATATTTTTGAAACAGTAAGCTCAGTCTTGAAAAAGTTACATTCAGCTTATTATTTAAAGCATTTCAGCGTACATCATGCAATCATACAGAACAGCATGTTTTAGCTTAAAATTGTGATTTAAGAAGTAAAAAGTCAATTATTACAATTCAGCTCAAATTTCATACTTATTGAAATAATGTTATTGAATTGATATAACATATTATGCAAAGTTAATAGGGTTAAATCAAAAATTAATTATGTTTATAAATAAAAATTAAACAATTTGATAACATTAATTGTGCCAGGTAATCAAAAAAGATTAAAATAACAGTTGCAAAATCCATATTAAGCTAAGCGAGTTTCTTCAGAACTCGCAATTCTGTAAGATGCACGAGCAAAGATAAAGATATATGCAATATGTGATTTCCATTTTTAAATATCCTTAAATATTTTTTATTAAATTTTTTCTATTAATGTCTTTGTGATTATTTATAAAATATATCCCCCCGTATTTTGTATTTTAACTAGTAACACTGAAATACGGAAATTTATGAATAACAAGATCTGGAAAATGGAAATTACAATTTTTTAGCCTGTTGCTAAAACTATATATATATGTATAAAATTTAGATTCACTGAATTCATTGCATATATATTTTCATAGAGAAATGGAAGTTCCAATTGTACAACAACAAAAGAGTAAGGTAATTTATTCTAAGAATTATATAATGCAAAAAAGAACAAAAATCTTACCAAAACATTGTAAAAACTAAGATCGCAGTGCCAATTTTGATAAGTGACACTGAATTTAATAATGGGGATTTGAGCTTTGTACAGCCCAAAAACATTTTTAAGGTCATCTCTTCTGCGCAGATGAAACACCAATTTTTTCAAAACATTTCCAGCAGAAGTGTCCTGAAATGCAATTAATTAAATGTTACAGAAAAGATAATTTCATAATAAATATGCTACATAAGAAAGAGAAATTGTTTTTTTAAAGATAAATAATCTAATTGTGGTTTATGACAAATTTTACTTACTTTCTTATCTTTCCCTTTAAATGTCATACATATATCCAAGTCACTTCTCTTGAATCCAAATCCATTCACAGTTGAACCAAACAGGTTCAATTTAGCCCCTTTACAAAATAAAAAAAATCATTATTAAAATCAAATAAAAATAAGGATTCAAAATTATTAATGAATTCAAACTTCCATTTAATTAACTTTAATTAATTTTAACACTATAATTACAAAACATTGATTTGGAATAGCATAATGAAAAATTATTACTCAACTAGTAATTAGACTTGAGCTTTGCCTGTGTTTATGTGCATTATATATAAAGAAAAAGAAAAATTTGTATGATTTATTTATATTGTGCAATTATCAAATCTGTACATCCCACAGCTTAAAATGATTTAGAATACTGAATTTCAATTTAAATAATAGCTAGTTAATTAAAATATATATTTATAACATTTAACATACACTGTACAAAAGGTAAAAGTGGAAGAATAATAGATGCAATGAAACAGTAGAGTAGGCTTAATATAACATCAAGAAAAGAAGAAAAAAAAGCATTGCTATAAATCGTTCTAGATCAATTTCAAAAAATTAAGTAAAATTACAGAAATAATTCTATATTTGTTAAATTTCTAAAACGTTAAAAAAATCAATTTTTCTTTCATTTTAGGACAGCAAGAAAATTTTTATATAATATGTTTTAATGGAAAAATCAATTTTAGCAACCCTCCCTTTACAGAATCGTAGAAACTTCTTAATATTACAGTTAATACTTATAGAGATGTCAGGAGCCAAATATCACCAGAATCTACCAAAGGATGTGGAATTGGATAAGCTTCAAAAATAAATAAACAAATAGTAATTTAATTTTATAAATAAAGATAACTTATGTACCCATTTTCAATTTCCTATTTGCCAAATTTTCCACAAAATCAACAAAATAACTGTCATAATAAATGACAGCATCATAAGATAAGGCACATGTTGAAGAAAGTAAAAAGTGTATTATCACCATCATGCTAAAGAATTTGAAATATGAAGCCAAATAGATATAATGTTAAAAACGTAACAATAAACTACTATAAGGAATTAAAATAATAATAAAGAGGTTATAAAAAAACTTTCACATGAAGAAATACTAACCACATTTAAATGAATATGATAGAACAAGGAATACGTTATCATAACATGTAATAAATAATGCATTTCAATCTTATAAATATGGGAAAATATTATTTAAAAAATATGTTCGAAAACCCACATAAAACACAAATGCAGAACAGAGAATGTTAACATAATATTAAAGCAGAATTAATGCCAATGAAGTGAGGATGAAAGTTTAATCATTTACCTCTTTTTATTTTTATAATTTAATTTATATTTTTTTATTTACAACAAAATTTTTAAGTGGAACAATGAGATATCATTACATTTATAAACTGCTAAGAAGTAAATGGTATATCAAGAATCAATAGAAATAAATCATACAAATAAATATATAAAGAAAATTTTAAAAATCTACTAGCCTTAATTTTTTCATGCACTTCCCATTTATGCTAGAGTTCTTTATACTGACAAATACTATTACAGCGATTAATAGCTCATTTTTCATGAAACACATACTTGAGAAAGATATGAAACAAATTTTTAATTTTATGTTCTGATTAATTTAGGACTTTTTTTTTATTCCAATATTTTGATGTTTTTAATGTATTTTTATATATAATATATTTATGTATATTTAAATCAGATTAGAGGGCACACCGTGATTCAATAATGTAAATTAATATATTAGTTTAACAGCAATCCAGAAAAAAATTTTAAATTCTGTAGGAACAAATGTATCTATATTTTGAAATAAATTAATATGAAACAGTATATAGGGTTAAGTATAGGTTCTATTGTTCATATTTATAATTTTGGTACATATTTCAGTGTGGACAATTCATTACGCTACCACAGTTCACAGCCATTCAACACAAACATTCCAGCTCCTGCTCTCTAGTCATTCACTATTCACTAGAATAAGGGGTTCTCTCAGGGGTGTCTGCACCCTCTCATGGAGACTGTCATAACCGCTTCTACAATTCTTATAATAATCAAGAAAACTGACAAATTTTGTGAACGAACAAAAAATTAAAACAAACTTATTATTTCTTTATAACCTTTATGCTATATTTCAACTAAAATTAATGCATCTTTCACATTAAAAAAATTATTAAGGAATAATAAAGTTTAAAATTTTCTAGATGAAAATTGCAAAATTCATAGTGAATTTTATTAGCCATATATAATCTAAAAAAGCTTTTAAAATACAAAAGTAACCAATACTCTTGCAGTTTTGTAATTGTTTCAAAATAGTTTGTAAATGATTAATCAATCAGTTAATTGATTATAATTATATCAGGTTTTATATATCTATACATATATGCAAACATATATCATTTTAATTAAAATCAGCAATAGTTTTTAAATCTAGTATAAATTCAAAAATAGTTATTCTTATTTTTAAATTTAATTACATTTTTTATAAATCAAACTGCTTTTCTGAAATTTAATGGAAATTTTTTCTTTTTAAAATTCAATTTTCATTAAATTGAATTAATATAAAATATGCATTTAGAGACTTAATTAGCAATTAATATTAGATGCATTTCTAAATTTTTCATTGTCTTAATTAAATTCTGAAAATTTCTACTCTGAAAGTAACAAGTAAAATAAGACTTTAAAAAGAAAAAGATTATTCTAATATAAAATTTCTTACCAGGGTATATTTTCCTGATATAACTTTCTAAGTCTTTCACAAAAGCTTGGCGACCTCTTAGTTGATGCTCTGGTAATTTATATTCATCTATAGAAAACAGGAAAAAAAATTATTTGATCCATTTGATAAGCTGACAATGCTAAATGTAACTTTAAAAAACAAAAAGTTATTTAATGTACTTAAAAACGAAAACATTGCATTTGCAAGTTTTTTTTTGCGATGCTTGTAATATAAACACTAACTCCAAAACAAAACCTAATTATCAGAGAAATAGCTTTGATTGGTCAAACTGCCAAAACAACACAACAGCATATTTGATAAATAATAGTCGTGTCTGAAAATAATCAGAATTTTCTATATAGCAAGGGTCAAAAAATGGTGATTTGTACTTGAGTAAATAATAGATTTTTTTAAAAATTGGCAATAATATTATAATTGAGTAAATAATAGATTTAAAAAGGAAACAGGCATGTTTTAATTCTAAGATAAGATTAATACAAAATGAAAGCTCTTCCATCAATAGGCTTTCATCATAGGTTTTAGACATTTTCCTTGTTTAAACAGCTTTAAAATAGATATTTGGTTTGACATTGTAAAAAAAGCCAGAAATCAATAAATAAACAAAGGAATATATTATAAACATTTTATAATTAAAGTGGTATGATTTTTTTCACACTCTGTAATTACATAGCAGTGGTAGCATAGAAATATTATACAGTTGATATAACAGTGATGCATTTAATTAAAAATCCAATAATTAAAAGAATGAAACATTTGTTATACAACATATAAAGTTATCTTTTATACTTTTAATAAAATTGTAGAAAAAAAGAAATAAAACTGGTATCACTGAAAAGCTTCAACTTTGAATTTCCAAAAGACAGGAAATTGGCCTTTGAACAGCAATATGCACTGATTTTATAGTTGAAAAACATTTAAATTTTAATTTATATTTAATTGAAAATTTAAGAAATATCTTGGAAAATCCTTTCTTAGTAAATATCTACTACCAAAGTATTTATATAATAAAATTATCTAGATTTGTACATATATAAACTTTCATTTTGTAAAAAATACAGCTTTAATTTAAATATAATTTAAAGCTGTGAGTAAATATATAATAAAAAAATTAAGAATGTACCGTAAACTTCATGCAATACTCGATTCACATTATTCAAGGATGCCTCACTTATCTCGGAAAATTTCATTGGTTCTTCAGCTACCAAATGTTTAGGTGCATAGTCATACTATAAAGAAAAGAAATATTTCCTTAGAAAAATTTCCACACAAAATTAAATAATTTTCTTTTCTTTCTTTTTTTAAAATTTAATATGCAAATGCATTTGACCATATGTCAAACTTACAAACATTGAAAATATTTGTTATAATTTTTTTAAAGGAGAGTTTGAATTCTAAAAGTGAACATACAAAATGAAAAAGAAATCTTAAAACTAATTATTGTAATCAAAGTAAGAAATAAAAACCTTTATAATAATAAAAACAGTCTTTAGGAATAGAAAAATATTTATAAATAATACAAAAACATTTTGATATCAATGATTTAAAATTTCAAAATTCAATGGAGTAAAACAAAAGAGCTGTCCAAATTTGAGTAAGGGACTAAGTAAAACTGCAAGGAAAATTAGAAAGCTATATTTAAATAAAAAGGTAATGAACAATATTTTTAAAGGTAATTTTTATTTTTAATTACAGAACATGCAAGTCATAATAATTCAAATAAATATCAGTCTTACTTAAAAACCAAATCAATGTTTCCAAAATATCTGATACAATAAATTTTAGAATTAAATAAAACATTAAAATCATACTTTTTCACAAAAAAAATGTAAGTAAAGAAATAGCTTATAATTACTTCATAATCAGAGTCATCATCAGAGAAGAACACAGGAGGCTATTAAATAATAAATGAAAGTGGAAATAAATAAAATATATAGGTGAAATGATAAAAAATAATAAATAAGTGATCAAAAAGAAATACTCATTCTAAATGGAAAAAATACTAAATATCATACATAAAAATAATAATTATTATTATAACAATATTTAAGCGGGAAAAAATTATTATTGCTGTTGCATTATTTTCACTCAATGTATTTTTTAATATCTGGAATCAGAGTAAACGTCTGAAAAACATAGAAAAAAATGCTAAGCATCATCAATGGATCTTGAACAGTAATATCAAAAATATTAATTAAAAAAAAGAATTTTATGCCCATTCAGGAACTTTTCACAAACAATGCAAGTATGGGAACATAGGGGGGAAAATGAAACAGAAAATAAGTAAAAAATGATTTAAAAAAATTATTTTTAAAATTTACTCATTAGTATACACCAGTGATAACATATATATAAAAAAAAGAAATGCTATTACAATGCTGTTAGAACAAATCTAGTCATTAAAGTGATGAAAAGTATTTTTGGAAAAGATATTTAAAAATGTTTTTAAAAATTCATAATCAGTTAGCAAGAAAATATTTTTTAAACATTTAAAATAAATGGGGAAAATATTAAAATTTTTACTTAAAAATATAATTAAAATTCCGAAAATATTCATAGTAAGTGACAGCTAACAAAGATAATCAGCAATATGTGCCAACTATTGTAATCTAGATGCAACAATCTGCTCTGCAAATCAATATGTATTTTTTTCTACCCAAAAGCTCCTTTAATTAAAAAGCACATTATGTTAAAGTCATGTTTGTTAAAAACATCCATGTATAGCAAAAGAATTGAATTTCAACAATGGAATAATTCAAGATATTAAAATGTTTTGCATAACTGACCAGGGGGGGGGGGGAACCCCAAATAGATTTAGCATTAACTACAAGTGCACTCACATTTTACAAGACATTTAGCACTGCACTTTTCTAGATCCAAAAATGCAATTATTAAAAATCTGTTTAAAAATTTAATCATTTTAAAGGTTTTTTTTTTGCTTTTAATTAAAAGATAACAAAAATTGAAAGCATTAAAAAAATGTGGAATAAATAAAATTTCTTAATAAAAAGTAAGAAATATTTATAAATGTGGCGTAAAAAGTAAATTATTATTTATTAGTCAAAGTTAGTAGGTTATCAAAATACATACAGCACGAGAAATGCAATCGCTCAACTTATAAGAACTGCACTTGCGTATTTTCTGAGAATCTAGAAATAAACAAAAGCAATAATTATATAGCATCAAAAACATGATATGAAAAAGTTAAAACAGAAGTCATGATATATTTATTACAAAAAATTATCATTGAAATGTTGAAAACTGAAAATAACTCTGTAAATTCTTAGAAATATACAAATATAACTAATACTACTAATAATGAACATTTATTTGTTGGCAACTACAAATTACAAAAAGAGAATATTGCTTTCAATATTACTGCATTCAGCACATGCATCTTTTCCTTTTTTTAAAATACTTTTCAAATTTGAATAATTTAGAGTTATATTTCAGCATTTTTTACCATTTCTTTATGAATAACTTCCAAGAGAACCATTGCTTACTTTTACACCAATTTAAAAGCCGAAATTTTCTACTAATAAACAGATTAAAATGATAACTTCCAAAAGAAATTACTGCAAATTTTCACACAATTTAAAATAAAAAATTATTCTACTAATGATATAAAATTAAGTATTGTATGATATTTAGTTTATTTTTTTATATTTTTTTAAAAAAAATTATTATTATTTGCACTCAAGATCATTTTAACAGACCAGTTTTCCATATTCTCTAAATAGTAAAAGGAGAAAATTAAGCAAATAGGGAATAGTGAGGAAATGAAATGAGAGAAAAAAAAAAAAGGCACCGTTCCCTAGCAGATAATTTTCCACCATTCAATAAATTTTAATGAGTTTTGAATTTAAACTTTTTCACACATTTAAATACAGCTGATTGATATTAAATTGAATGCAACACTACTTTTAGTAATTTTTTTTTTTTTTCATTTAAAATCTTTGACCTGTTTCTAATTATCAGCCAAACCAATCCTTAATTCAATTTCTGATAAATAGAACATAAAAAATAATGAAATATTAAATAGAAAAAGGATTACTTTTTTGTACAGCTGAATACTTTCTTTTATAAATGTCAAGATATAAAATATTCTTTAATCTTTTAAACAATCTCTAACATTGGTTTGAATTACAAAAAAAATAAAACTTTATTTCTATTTCAAATATTTACATTTTTTATACTAATTTATTGCTTGAAATTCAAATACATTTGAAAGACAAAGAAAAGAAATTTCAATCAGCATCTCAATAGAGACAGAGAATAACTACATTTATATACAATTCTTTCAACATTATTTGTTCACAACTTTTGAGATTTAAATTACTGCAGAATCGAAATTGATCTTTTCTGAATCAGGCTTTTTAATTAGTTTGCAAATTTTTTAAACCTTTTACTTAGTCTACAGTAGTCTTTTGTTTGAATCTTCCATTTCAATCAACATTATTAATAAAAGTAACACATCATTATGTTCAAATACTTCTATCAAAAGTTACTTAATAAATGAGCTTTTATTTCAAATGATTGGTATAAAGTACAAGAATAATTATCTCAACCAATTTTCAGATTTTATTAGATAAACCAATTAACTGTTGGCTGAATGTAACTCAAAGAAATATAAGCCAATAACAATTAACTAATTAAAAATATGTAAATGTTACACATTAATTTGACTTATCATTCCCAAAAATCAATATTTCAGATATTTGAAGGGTTCCATCCAATTAATTCAGGTTATGGATTGGAATTTTTTTCTAATATCTTAATAAATTAATAAACCAATTAGAACTTGATATCTTGAAAAAGTGAGTTTAATAATATTAATAGAAACTTTTGAAGTTTTAAAGTCATAATAATAATAAAAAACTTCACTCGTCTAATTCATGAAGTTTCAAAATAGAATTAAAAATTTTCTGAAAATACTTTGCCATGTCACAAAGACAATATTCAGTCAGAGAAAAGATTATGTAAAACAAACCAGAAAAAAGATAGAAACAAGAAGTTTAGTTTAGCACAAAAACAGGCTTAACTATCTTGAGTAATTGTGATAAGGTTTCAAATAATAAATGGTTTCTCTACAAGTGCATCAGTTGCTCAAAAAAAAAAAAATGTCCAATAACTTATTTTGAATAGATACCAGAAATGGTAACAAATAGCTTTTAGGAATTGCAAAAAAAGCAACAAATCACCTTAAAATATTTTAATTTTGTCCAATCCATTATGACTTCAATATGGAAATTGATATTCATATTTTCTAAAATTATCATCTTGCAAAAAATAATTTTTGTATTACCTTAAGACTCACAAAATTATCATTTTAAATATATCAATTACCTTTCTGCACAGTTTCCTCTTTAAAAGAAATATTTTTAATTAAATCTGATACATTATCTAAAAAATGTTTTTAAATGATATGAAGGGATTAAAACTATACATGAAATATTCAACTGTGTATTTTTGCTGGTCATTTACCCAGTAGTAGAATTTTCACTTACATTTTTATTTTATACTATATACATACTTTTTTAACTTGCAGTATTGAATTCAGTCATATCAGACAACAAATTTATCATTTAACAATCTAAAGAGTCAATAAACTGGATGAACTAACTGGTAACAAAAAACAGCTAGTATACTAATCAGATTATAATAGAAATAAAATAGGCTTCATTCCAATCAGTCAAATACATAATGAAGCAATATTTATAGTACATGACTCTCATAATTAATCTCAAATTCAACAAACCAGCTAATTGCAGAAATATATTTACAAATGGATCATAAAAAATTTCTAATAATTCCTACAAAAAAAGTTATCACAAAAATAATACATCATGTTCACTGATGAAGTTAAACACAAAAATCATGAGATAATAATAATATTATTTTAAATTCAAAATCACACTTCTGTTAATACACTCGTAACAGGTTCTATTTCAACATACAGATATGAAAAATATATTTTTTTAAAATCTCTAATTCTGTATTTTTAAATAAACAGAAAGAACATTCTTTACTCCTTTCATTAAATAAATATTCATATTAAAACAAAAAAAACAATGAGATTATAACATAAATTGAATCACAAAGATATTGTTTTATGCATGTATTAGAAATGAAAGCAAGTAAAATATTTTGCTAAAGGTTTTAAAAGTTTATAAGTTCTATAATAATGATTTGAAACTCACTATTATGATCAGATCCGGATGAAGCAGAATCTGAATCACAAGGACCAGAAACAAAATATTCATATGATTTCTTAAAACATGATGTTAGGAATCCAGCATTGTCCGATGTTATAACACTATTTGCAACATTCGTTCCAGTAAATGGATCTATTAAAAAAATCAGAAATATTAAACACTTTTTATGAGTAGAGTATTGCTGCACCATAGGTGGGAATAAAACTTTCAATAAAATCAAAAAGTCAAGCCATAAAATATGACCATTGCAGAAATATACTAGAAATTCAACTATCTTTAAAAAAATTTATAGCAGTATTTGATCTTTAAATTGAATTTTTTGAGGAATGATAAAACTTTTGTACCCTACTTGAAAGGAGATCAGCATCAATACCCAAAAGAGCAATAAAAATGAAGAGGTAAAAAAGGGTACTTGCGTATTAGACCATCAACACCAGCTGTTTAGTAACTCATTGGCGACGGATTCAAATTTGGCGATAAACTGTCAATGCCAATGAAACCAGAAAAATCGCAGATGACAGTTAAGGTTTGAACAATTTTTAAATAATGGTGGTTTAGCAACTCATTGGCAACACCTTCAGATTTGGCATAAAAGATCAAGGGTCTAATACGTAAGTACCAAAAAATGTTCAGATGTTCTAATGTTTATACAATCTAATTTTTAAAACTTTTAATGACTTAGTTACATATTCCAACTATATATATTAATTTTTTGATTATCAATCTTTTGTTACTTTGATAATATTTATACATAACTATATTATCTATTACTTGTATGTTAAACTTGAAAAAAAGTGCACCCATAAAGCATCAAAAATATGTCACTTCCATTTTTAATTAGATTTAACATTTTCCTTTCATGTAGCTTTCTAGTACACGTTCTATGATCTTTATCCTTACTGAGTAGAAAAGCTCAATTGTAATTTAACAAACACGTCATTAAAAATAAGCAAATAAAATTGTCATTTTTCATTCATTCTATTGCTCTACAATACAAATCTAGTTTTCAGGCAGTTAATAATTTCCATCGTATCGAACAAAAATAAGAATTTCATGTTTTCAAAACTAAAATTGACTCTTTTATTTTAATTACTTTATTTTCAACAATCATATTATAAACATAAAATTATTGAAACAAAATTGCTTCAGTTTTTCACAATAGCAAATTCTATCAAGCATTAAAGGAAAAAAAATTAAAGAAAAAAAAACCAATAGACAATGTCTTTGGTGTTATATTTTACTTATAAAATAGAATACAAAGACATGTCAAAATTTAAAGATCTTCAGAAAAAGGCAATTAGCAAATAATTTTATCATTTGTTTGAAAATACACATAACAGCATGCTATTAGTAGAAACATGCTAACTTATAAGAAAAATTAATATTAATTGCTTCTTAAAATAACAAAATAATCAATCTAAAATATATCTACCTTCTATAGCTATCCACGAAAGTTCCCATGATTTAGTAACTTTAGGAACTGGAATTTTATCTGTTACTGTTACAACATACTCATTCCAATTAAAATCATAACCATAATATTTCAATAGATCTAACCAAAGTTCTCCAAGCAATGATTCATTTCTAACAGGTAATTCTTTTAAACCCTATAATAAAATTTAAAAAAAGATGCTGTTATTATTTTGAAGCAATTAAAAATAATATTTTACTGGTTTAGTAAATCAGGAGCACAATTTTATAAAGGTATTAAAAAATACAATAGACATTCATTAGAAAATACATTCAGTAATCTGGCATTTTAAATATGGTGTCTGAGGCATTAAAGAGAAAAAAAAATCACTGCTAGCAAGGTCAGTGACCCCCTAAAGACCTGCAGGCCGACTCAAAGTGTGCTATTGTAGCTGGCAAGGGGGTGTATCTGGGTGGAGTAGAAGTATGTCAGGAGTGTATACTTCCAGCAGGGTCACCCAAGTGTGAAGGCCACTCCACTATTCTCAGCTAAAGTCTGTAAGCATCAGAACTAAGTCAGATTTCTACCACTGGAGCTCCAGGTCCCTGATCATAGAAGCTGCTCATTACCCCATCCATGAATAATTCATCCAAGTGGTTGTTTTTTCCCCTTAAACACTAGGTTACAAATACGGATGGTCTTGCCGGTGCACCCATGGTATCAGATTAAGTGCCTTGACTTGTTCTCTCATTCGTGGCAATAGTAAATGAGATCACACTGATCTTACCCATTTCTTCAGAGACAATTTATTATCAATGACTTTTGTTGGAGGTGCTAAACAGTTTGAACTCTGTACTAAATGTTCTTCTGCACAGGCCTCTCTTGGCCACATTTTATCGTGTCTGGGGCTTACCAAACAGGACCTGGTGTATGATCCCTTTTTGGTACTGGAATTTCTCAGGGTGAATGAGTTCATGGACCTAATTTAGATTAGTATATTTTCTAGTTTAGGTTAGTACATTTTCTAGTTATATATTTTCTTGCTGATTTTCCCCCCCTTGGAGGATATAATAAAATTATATAATAAAGAACTAAAAGCAGCAGTTGTCTTTTTGAGATAGGTTAATACCATATTTTCTATTTTTATTTTGCGGCAACATTTTCAAATTTTATTTCTATAATTTCAAAAATACTTGTGTATCTATGAAAAGATGGTAGCAATCACTTGTAAATTATTATAAATAACAATATGCCAAAGTATGGATTATCACAATTGAATCAATTTTTATTGATAAAAGTTTTTACAAACAAACTTTACAAATGCCAGAAAAATAGTTCAGAAACTATTTAAATTACTACTCAAATAAAAAATTTAATAAAACATTACCCAGTTTTTAGATGATACATTCAATAAAGGTAAAAGTGGCTTGTCAAGTTGCTGAAGATAATGTAAAACCAACAATACAAATCCAATTGGGTGAAGCTTGCCATTTTCAACCTCATTAATTTCACAAGTCTGAAAATATATCACATTTTAAATTATCTATAGACATTTTAAAGTTATTTCAAAAAATTTCATAAAATGCAATGCAAGAGTCAACATTAGAAATATGTCATTTAAATTACAGTATTCGTCTTTCT
The DNA here is from genome assembly GCA_026289955.1 of Argiope argentata. Classification (NCBI taxonomy): domain Eukaryota; kingdom Metazoa; phylum Arthropoda; class Arachnida; order Araneae; family Araneidae; genus Argiope; species Argiope argentata. Next base: position 379,174 of record JAOUZG010030537.1, on the reverse strand, counting down.
CATAAAAATGAATTCAGCCTTGCTATAACCATAAAACAACCGTTGATTTTTGGATTATTATGGATAAATATATATTTCCAAATGTAAAAATGAAATGTAAGATGCAAAGATTTATATTTATGATGCTCAAATCATAAAATAAACTGCTGAAGAATTTATAATATTTAAATTTTTGATTTCTGGATTGGAGGACCATATATTTCATATAATATAACTGACACAAATATTGTAAATATAAAAGTTTCGCTCTACTGCAATCAAAATGAATCAAATTATGAAATTCTGAATTTTATTCTTTTAAATTGGTACAATAGATCAGTTAATGGAAATATTGCATGCAACAAACAGACTTTTAACCAGGTAATAAATAGTAACATTCAAAACATCACAACCCATCAAGGAAACAAGGAACTTATTTTTAAAAGTTACATTTAATAAATAATTTGCTAATTTAGTTATTAATTTTTTTCAACAATTCATTGATTTGAATGACAATATATATATACATATATTTAAAATTACACAATTAGAGCATTTTTCCAATTAGAAGATTATAATTGGTGGAAATTAACTATTGAGCCTTTGTTACAGAGGACATATTTCCAATATAAAATGTTCAATGTTTAAAAAAAAATTAAAAAGTATAAAACAGTACAGAAACTTAACTCAAGGTAACAAATTATAGAAATATAACACAAATAATCTTTGCTGCTAATAAAAAGGAATTTTAGCATGCCTCTCTATATGTAAATCTATGTGTTACCACAACCTTAGGCAAAGTTAGGCCTAAAGTAATCAAATTTAGCAAAAATAATATTTAGGGAAGAAAATAGATACCACAAAGTGATTTTTAAAAAAAAAAAAACCTGATTAATTAAACAAAATTTTGCATTTTAATAATAATTTACATTTTTTCAAACAATATATTTTTGAACAAAACTGATGTTTACATCATTTAAAATTTAAATAAATGATGTGGTGCAGTAAACAATAATAGATTGCTGGTTAGAAGAGTAATATGAAGGCAAATATATTTATTTCTGTCTTGTGCACAAATCACAACAATAACAAAAAATTTAATCTGACATTCCAAATTTCAAGTTATAATGTGAAAACCTCTTTTTTACAGTCAAGCAGTATCACACTGATAGAAAAAAATCATTGCATGACTCGTATTTTGCAATCATCAACATAAAGTAAAGCAATAGTTTTTGATCTTAAAATTAATTTTAATTAATTAATTTTTATTTCAATTAAAATATTAAAAGGTAAAAGCAAACATTTTTTTAATTAATAAACATATTTGTATTAGTAATATTCCGTTTATTTTTTTGTATAACAGCTGATGATCAATTGTAACTTTTTTGGAATTAGAAAAAGATTTGTAATATATGTAGAGAATTTTAAAGAATAAATAAGCCGATGGAATTCAAAAGTGCTTGGAGTATTATTTTAGTTTTAAGAATTTAAGGAGCTCTGCAAGCTAAAATTTGCATGCTTTCTAGAAAAATACCCGTTTTCTTAATTTCTTTTTAAATTTAAATTCTTTAATAATTCTTGCAAAAGTCAGAAAAAAAATTCTTATCTTCACTACAAATTAAGGGGAATACATGAGTTGATTTGCTAAATGCATTTGACCAACAACCTCCAAACTTGACATATATATATACTTTGGAAAATAGAAGTGTGCAATTTCCAGTGATTTTATTTAAATAAAGAATTTGTTTGGTCGCTACTGACGATATCTGCGCAAACAATTGGGGAAATTCTCTTCTTTTTTTTTTCTTTTTAAGGAGATGAGAAGAGTTTGTTAAACCTCTTGCACTATCAGTTAATTAGCAGAACTGTGTGCCCATCCTATCTAAAGAAATTTCAAATAAGCTTTCAGTAGTACAGTAGCACAGAAAATTTAGTAGACGTACATTGTACGTTATTTTCAGTATAAGAGAAAATTTCCAAAGACTTGCATTGTACGTCAAAAAAATGGAAGAGGTTTACAGAAGGAGAAAAAGGATAGTGCTTTTGCTTTGATTTTCAATACAAAATTTTAAGAAAAGTCTGAGTTCTGCATTTTGTTAGAACTATGAGTCTTTTCAAAGAAGTATAAAACATCATGTCATTACAGTTAGCATAATCAAAAAAATTATTTAAAGATGAAAAAAATTCATCAATTACTTTACAATTTTGCCTTCTCATTACTCAAAATAGTTTTTCAGCATATCAAAAAACAGATTAATTTATTTCATATATAAGTCATCTAAATGCTATTAGTAATAATAGTAAATCTGATAATCTATATCGGAAGTTAAAATTATATTTTGATTACGTAATGCCATCTAGACAATTATCCCAAGATATCATACTACAAAAAACTTAACACTCATCTTCAAGTTTATAAAAATATTCACATAAACATTTTAAAACAAACAGTTATTAGTACTTTTTGTATATACTACAGGTACAAATTGAGCTCTGGGACATAAAAAAACATACAAGATGATAAAAATAATATTAATTAAAAATTTAAATACCTCGGCCCAAAGCTTTATCACAATAACAAGATTCTTTATTCTTTGATCAAAATTACAAACAGCCTTTAACATTTTATTCAACTCCAAATATTTGGAAACTGTACTTCCAAAAAAGGTTAATTCACAGATAATACTATGTTCGTTATCTACCAAGCAGATCTTAGACCTCCTGGGGTTTTGATTTTCCTCAAACGGGTCAACTTTGTAGTCTTTCATTTCTAGAAAATAAATCCAATCACATTTAGTAAAACAAACCAAAAATCTAATAATAAAAAAATGTTCAAAATCAGAGAAGTTTCATTAAATAATTCTTGCAAAAGGCAAAGAATTTTTTTTTTAATATTTACTACAAATAAATATGAATATATATGTTGATACCTACAGGCATTTGACCCACAGCTTTTGAAGTTGGTACATATATACTTCGGAGAATAGAAGTGTGCAATTCTGAGATATTTTATTTAAACAAAGAAATTAATTAGAATTTTCAATCTATAAAAATTTACTTGTGATAATGTGATTTTTCATCAGAATTTCTAAAAAAAAATATAATGCTTAAATAATTTAAAATAACATCTAAAAATTATAAAAAAATCCTTTGAATGATATTAATTACTTTTCAGTATAATTTTTTATTATTTATTTTTAACTGCCTTTCAGAAATAGGCATATTTTGTAATTATTATATGTCTTTGTCATAATTTACAATCAAACAGTTTATAATGTAAATTATAATGTTTTTATTGGCAGCTGATGATCAAGATAGAAAGATTGGGCATCTTGAAAGTTTCAGTGTAAGACCATGCCTTTAGTATAATTTTGAAAAGTTTGTCGTACTTAAGAATTAAGAAATGGTGCAAGTTTTTCAAGTTTCATTTGTAAAGACTCTTACTCTTTTCTGTGATAAAATAGATAAGAACAGAAAACTGAAGAAATATAAAGCATCATGAAAATGTATGAATGCATAGCTTGTAAAGTAATAAAATAACTTCTAAGTATGAGCTATATATCTGTCAACCTGAATATTTTGATGCAGAAAGATGAATTTACACAAAATATTTAATAAATTTGTTTTCACTACTCTAAATCTTGCCAAGTCTACTGGTTGTCCAAGGCAACTAACAAGTAATATAAAATAAACGACAATTTTGTAACTGAAAAAACAATTAAGTGACTTTTGATGAACCTATGATATGTATGAATTTTTCCAGCACAAGAACCAAGGTTTTGACTAAGTTGTGTGATAATTAAAATCACAAACCTATGAATACAAATTTGTTTTAAAAAGAAAAAGCAGTAGATGATATCATAATATTGTGAATTGTGCTGTAAAATGGTTTAGATTTAAAAATACAAATTCAATATAAAAGAATTTCATCCAATTGAAAACACACAATTTTTATAGTGTACTTTTTGTATTTTTCTTAGAGATTATAAGTTTAATATCTTTATTTAAATTATTTTATACTTTTCAATTTTTATTAATCAAATACAATGCACATAGAAATTTTTCTCTCTCATTTATACAGGTGATTTTAAACATTATATCAAATTGATAAATAAGCCATCAACACAAAGATTCACAAAATTTCAATAATATAGCATATTGGGAAATAAATAAAAAATCAAGTAAAAAAAAAATTTCTTAAAAATATATCAAATTGAATTTTTTAAAAATTACTAAACTATATATGAAACAAAATCAATTTTTCAATTTTCTTTTCATTGTTAACTATACAACACATATGCACAAACTTTATATTTTATAATTAAAATTAAAATCCTTAAATGCTAAAATAAGCACCAGATTCAGTTACAGATGAGTGAAAGCAATATTTAATTTTTTAAACTAAAATGAAATAAGATTTAAAATTACCAATGGTACTAAAGTAATTCAACCTACCTGCAGCAAGTGTCTTTTGTATACACAGCAAAAAACTATTTTTTATTGGATGGTCAGACACTAAAGCCAGATTTAAATTTGATGTACTAATAGCAGCATCATATAAGTATGAACCATATAATTTAATTGAGTTTCCTAGATAATGAAAAAATTGTTGTTTAACATTAATTTTCAAAAATAGAAAATATTAATGTAAGTTTACAAAAAAAAAAGCACAATATATATATATATATTAATTAAAATTAATCATTAAATAACATTGTTTAAATGGTTCAGTCTTAAGTTTTTTAACCTCAAAATGTTTCCAACAATTATCTTGCATTATAATTAGAAAACTACGATAAATGTAAATTATATAAAGAAATTTGATTGTAACATTACAGGAAAAGGATATTATATTATAGGCGTGACTTTTATAAACTAAAAGATTTAAAGTAAGCTATGATAATGCAAGCAATAAAATATATCTATGAATTGCCTATTTCTAAAAAATTATTTATATGAAAGTCATTCTATGTCTCATAAATATTAGGATGTTTTTTCAAAAAAAAAAAAAAAAAAAAAAAAAATTATATCAACACAAAAATTATTAAAGTTTCATTTTTTTCTGTATAATTTATACTTCAAAAGGAAGCAAACATTTTTTAATAACTATTATATATTGAATTTTTATATAGTTATGAAGAGCTATTCATTTTTTTACTTTATAACTCATACTTTCAGATCATTGAAAATCTTTGGTGATTATGAATTTACGGAAAATGGAATTGCAAATATCTTGCATATCAAAAATAGTAAAAAAATAATAAAAATTAAGGTAAGCTCCAGCCTTTTTCTCAATTTGCTTTTTCATCAATATTACTAAAATGAAGGGATTAGATAAAATGAATGTAGCCTATTGACTTTCTATTGAATAAAAATAGAACTTCATTGAATTAACAAGCTAATATAACTGTCATGTGAAATAAACCAAAGAAAAAGTCTTAATTCTGTACATTTCTTTCATTCTAAATCTTCAATGTAAAAAGCATTAACAAAATATAAGAATCTAACGAATAAATCTTATATACTACACTTTGCCCAGTTTCTCATTATATTTTACCAAACGTTTGGAAAAATATAGTGTGTCCACATCTATTAATTTTATAGACATGGATTTGTATCTCATGTCTAAAAAGTTAAAATATTTTATAAAACATTAAAATGATTTTATATTTAAAATATTTATTTTTATGTACTATACTAAATTATGACATATTTTCAAAAGAAGAGTAAATTGAAGAAATTTTATAATTATAAGACAATAATTATGGCCAACAGTATGAATTAAAAAATTTGCTTTCTAGAAATTTATTTTTAATCTAACAATATAGGCAAATATGTAAAATTCCTTTCATTTATATTTGATAAAAAAGTGGGATTTCTTTGTTTCTTTTTCTTCTGATGCTTCTCATACAGAAAATAAAAAGGTATGGGTTATTATCCAAAAACTATATCACCATTCCAAAAGAAGTTTTTGATTAATCATGCTTTTAACCAAAAAAATAAATAAATAAAATTTAGTAAAATATGCTTGACTTATTAATATAGCATTCATGAACTCAAGAAGTGTCACTCTTTTGGATACTAAAATTAATTGAATTATCAAACACACCACTTTAATTCAGACAATTATTACCTAAAGCAACCCATTAATGGGAAGGGGGATGCAATCTCTTAGTAGCCCGTGAACGGTTAAAATTGTGATATTCGAAATTTTATATTTGAAAAGTTTTTATTTCAAAAAGGTGATCTCTATATCTCTCTCTCTCTTTAAAAAACAATGTATCAAGAAATTTTTACTAAATTTAACAACAAAAATGTATAGAAATCAAGATTTCATGAATTTTTTAAGTTCTACATTTATTGATTCAAATAATATAATCAAAACTATTATCTGTTACATCATATAAAGTATCTTTGAATTGGAAACATACCTCTTTCTCTAATAGACATATTTCCAATGTGTCTATCACTAATAAACAAGGTTTTAATAATTAGAGAGTGTATTTTGCATAAGCAATAAGAAAATAGATAAATCATTAATCATATTGAATCTGAAAGAATATTTAGAATAAAATTAATCAATTTTAGAAATGTACCATTGAAATGATATCTAAAAAATTTTCTGAGATCATTCAGGATTTTTTCAACAATAGTATTCTGCATGTATCTTTCGGATATCAATTTATACAGAAACTGGTTAATTTCTTTAGTTGATTCACAGTCAAATGCCTGATCATCTTCAGAGGAGCCTGTAGACTGAGGTTTTGGAAACTGACAACCTTCACAAGAAACAGCAGATTTGGCTTCATTCCCTTTGACAGAAACAGTAGAAGTAATTTCATGCACCTGAAGGTCCTATAATAAAAAATTAATATTTCAAATGCAGTAAAAAAAATTCTGGGATTCAATTTCTAAATAGCACATTATTTCATTACAAATACAAAATATCATTGCAGATTTATTAAAATTACATCCAATTTGGTATCCAAATAAGAAATAATAATAATAACTAGTAAAAAAATTCTTTAAAAAATGAATTTTTCATATATTGTATTAATTTAATGGCAACAAAAAGTTGTGTACACTTTGTATACTTACATATTATATTAAAATACCAGTTCTTGAACATATCAACCAAAGTGCAATTTTTAAAAAAGATTATTGATGGCAAATTATATTCTCCAAATGATTCAAATAATTAGAATTCTAGTGTGATAAAATTACCAGAAAAGTGTGTTCCAAAAAAATATATTAAAAGATATTAATATATATTAAAGGGCAAGAGAGATTAGCTTAACTACCTTCTATTTTGGAATTTAGGTATTAGAATATTTTGGAATAAACTATAAGTTTCTAATTATCACCAAAATATGAGGATATCTATTTCTCCATGCTATCAGACCATTTCAGAAAAAGGATATCTGACCCTTGACAGGTTTAATTCACATCATGTTCAATTGAGGATACAAACGGAGAGTACAATAATGAAATCTGATAGATAAAAACTATCTAGTTTAGACATATATTTTTAAGATCATGCAATCAGAAATCAATTGTCATACATCTTTACAGAAATAAATGCAGGGAAAACAGACTTAAGACTTGGTTTAGCCATATCAATATCTTCATTCTGAAGAAGCATAAAACTATGATGAGACAAACATCAAAATTACAAACCACGATCAAACGGTGAGATCAATAGATAAGCCCAAGTATCAAAATCCCTGATTATCCAAAAAAGCAATGGGATGCTGTTTAACTAACAAAATAATCATGTACTAGATTCATATACATAAACGAATTGGAATTCAATTCAACAGATCTACCACCAGTTCTCTGAGGGCCAAGAAAGAGGAATGAAAATACCATTTCAGAGACCCAACTCGGCTGTCTCTATATAGTCTTTAATAAATAAGCTATTTCAAAGCAATTATTTACAAAACTCAAAAGTTCTGCAAGCAGTTATTTAAACATTTTTCTCATTAACATACAAGAGACAAACTACTATATTCATAAAAATCCTTTGGCTAATGGAATCGATTGTTCAATCCGGTACTTTTCTGTTAGCCGGGCGGCATAAAAAATCGACAAAGAAATTTGGCGGAATTCAACATTTGGCGATTTTTCACTGACACCCGGCTACCGAAACAGTACCTTCAATAATTGTACCTGTAATAAAGTAGACCTAGGAAATGGCTCAGAACTTTTTACTACTTTTCCCTTTTTTGCATTGGCTGCATATGGTCCAGTGTTGTCAAACAAGATGGCATTTGCGGAAGCGTATCAAAATTCTCCGATTCGATGGATTTCCTAAGCTTTGTTTACATATTTTACAGCACTGAACATCGCTCTAAGGCCTAGGAATTTCATGGACATTTGCAATCAAAGATAAAAAGCATTACCTTGGTAGCCATAATATGGCCAAACAAACGTCTCTGGAAATGATGAATATGTGTATTTAATTTGAAGATTTTGCAACTTTTATTTGGTCTTCGAAAGAAGAGGAAGCAAGCTCTTCAATAGTTTATAATATTTTATGAAAATTCTACAAAATAAGATCAGATTATGAAATTTGCGATATACTAATGTCAGTCCAGTAAGAATTTCAAAAGATGTGGTTTATGTATATAATTCAAAAAATTACGGCAAGTTTACACTCGGCCAGATATAGAAGACGACCAATAGGCACCGTATGCGTAGAAAGGATGAAAAATGTTATTTAGTCGATGGCAAGTAATTGTTCCGGAGGGACAACAATAAGCCGTATTAAAGCTGGGTTTACATCCATCCAATTATAAGACGGCAAGTAGGCAGCGCATGCGTAGAAAGATATTAATTTATGGGTGCATATGTATTATCCCGTCTTCCATTTTCGCCAAATCAAAAACGGTAGCCAATAGATTGCTTACGCGCCAAAATTGGTTTGCCACGTATACAAAAGCATTCAAGAATTTTGGCCATCAAAATTATATTTGGTGGATCGACGGGATAATACTACTTACCGATGTTTGCCACAATTTCATAAGAAATGTTGTTGTAGTTAGGTTCAAAAGGCCCCGACGTGCCAGATCTCCATAGAAAGAAATTGCATCTTAAGAAAGAATCAAGCATTAAATGCATGGCTATAAGTAGCCATTCCTTTGTTCTTGATTTTTTCTTTTCCACAGCGTATCGTATTAAAAGTATGGATATTAACTCAAAGATACCAGATAAAATAAAAAGAAAGGTCAACATACTTAAATTTGAAAAACTTTAGAAAAGAAATGGTAAAAAAAAAATTACCCCCCCCCACTCACACACACAAATTCTCATCAGAAAGAACAAACAGCAAAGAATGGTGAATTCATTTTCTTATCATAGATCTATGATAAGTTTTCAATTTTTTCACGCCAGAATAAAAGCCAAATTCTACAAACGCATGCGGAATAAGAAAAAAATATAAAATCCAGCTACTTGTAGTTCTTGCCATCAGCAATTTTTAGCCTATCTACGCATGCGCCGCTTACTTGCCGGCTTATAATTGGTCGAGGGTAAACACGGCATAATGTTATTTTCTTACTGCGCATGTATTTGTAAAATTTCGCGAGTTATTTGGCGAGAAAAAAAATTGATATAATCGATTGATTTAGACATCATTTGCTCTTTGTTCCTTCTGATGCAAGATTATGCTTTTTTCCCCGTTTTTATTTGCCATTTTTCTCAATATTTTCCAAACTTAGTTATGTCGACTTTTTATTTTACTATGTTTTTTGTGTTAATAACCATAAATTTAATATGCTAGGAAAAGGAAAAATTCAGGTACGATAAAACGGCAATTTATAGCCAAGCATGAAATGGCTGAATCTATGAAATTGTGTGAAACATAAATCAATCCATTGATGCACAGGCGCAGCCTACTACTACTGGCCATCTTATAACTAGCCGAGTGTCAACCCAGCATTACTAACGATTTGTGATAGATAAATAATTCTGAAAATTTCGAAGGAATATTTGGATATTACTTTAAATCTGTATTTCAGCTATTTAAATGTGATCCAAAGTGACAATGGATCGATTAATTCAGAAATCCCAAAACAGCTAACAGCAATTAGCTTCAGATAAATCTACACATATAATAATAAGAAAATCTTTATCACTCGGAGCATTTCATTAAAAATTTCAAAATACTGTAACGGAAATTCACTCCGGGCAGCTTATAGCTGGTGTATGGTGTAAAAACACAATCAGCAGGCATAGATAGAAAACAGCAACGACGTTTATTTACATGCAGACGTTAACATACAGACGACAAATATGTACAGCCAAGACGAACACAGAATAGTACACAGCAGCAAACAGTAGCCCACAAATAGTAAATGATCACAGCAATCAAAGAGGCCAGGCAGAATCCAGCAGGTGAGGGGTTCTCGGAGCTTTGCTCTAAGGTCTCTAAATGGCTGAACTTCTCACTGCTTTCTCGCTTCAGCTGCCGACTCACTACCACACGATTGGCTACCCTACACATTATACGACGCTGCTTCCACAGTAGGCAACAAGACTCGGCACACAGCAGTACAGCACTCGCTTGAACTACACAACAACCCTGACACTCCGCCGTTGCTTCACTCGGCTTGTAATTGTCCTCGAAGACTTGTAAATTGTCTTCAACTCAACTTCTGGTTCAATTCAATTCATCATTCCCTGCGGCGTATTATAGCCGGCTTTTTATAGCTCCCATGAGGCGGCCCGAGAGCCTTCTAGACTAATCAGGGTGCATTTCGGTTTCTATTGAACGGATCGTAAAAATTCTCCAAAATGCAAGCATTGCCCATTTTGTTTCCTATGTCACCAAGCTCTGACATCACTAACGAGGCACTCACTCAGCACACAACAGGGTTGATCATAAAACAGTCTTTCTGAATATAGCCCTATTCATGCTGGGAAGCAAAATTCAAGATTTGTAACAATACGAACATTAAAAAAATCCCTTTGTGTATCATTTCTATGCCTTCTTTTGTTGTTTTTATTTATATGCACATTAATATCTTCTACTAAAAAAGGTTTCACCCAATATTACAATATATGCCTGTACTATAGGGTGCTCATAATCAAAAAGACTATTTCAAATTAGCCTACAGGAAAAGCAGGATTAGTCATATGGGGGGGGGGTGCATCGGATGTTATGCAACGGAGTCCCACGTTTAAGGGGAGCCACAACATGATGAACTAAATGTTCTGAACAATATTATCAAGATAGGAAAAAAAAAAAAAAAGACAGGGAGAAAGTAAACTGAAACAATCGACAAGTTTGGAAATATACGAAATTTACAACTATTTTGAAGTCCATAACAAGTGTACATCACATAATAAACATAAGGTAAATAGATATCCGGGTATTTAACTCACCTATTAGGTTAGGGGTTGCATGTAGTGTTTTGATAATTCATACAATAAAATTGTTAATATTGTTAAATTTTAAGATTAGGTGTTAGTTTTTGCTCTCATGGAAGTATTCCTTTGTGTCAAAAAAGAAAATTAGCAGGAAAAAAAGAAGAAAGGTTAAATTTCAAGGACTCACAAATAGATATGTTTGATTGCCTACGAAGTAATTCCGGAAATGAAATTATTTCAACTTCAAAAGTTATAATTCAAACTTCTGCTGGAGAAGAAAGTCCGGCACAAACTACGAAATTTCGCAATGAAAATGTAGAAACTATGAAACTCAGTATCAGAAAATAACAAATATGATACAGTGAATTTGTTATCCAGGTTTATGGCCAAGTATTTAACTGATAACTTCAGTATGTTTTACATTGAAATCGGACCTGTACAACACAAAGGAGTTTTTGTTAAGAATAAAATAGTTAATTTAAATAACAATAAGGTAGACACTTTTCCACCACATACTACATTAAAGAAAATACCAAACGGTAAAACCCATTATCACAGCTATTTAATTCACCTAAAACAGCAAAACTTGGTATTTTGTTCTTGTTGAATACTGTTTTCCAAAAGAGGAAATGACCAAACTACACGTTTTACAGGTGGCTATAACTGGGGATAGTGGCAATCCAAGATCATGAGTGCTCTAGTTGTCATTTTAATTCTTTTAGTGCTTGGAAAGAATTTCTAAAATGACTAAATTTATGTTCCACTAGCGATAAAACAAATCAAGTTAATATAAATAAGGAAATTGCATGACTTAAATTACTATTTTAAGAATTGCAGATATGATTCTATTTTTAGCATATAATAATCTTCCACTTTTGAGAAATCCATGAAATAATAGAAACTCCTATCAGAAATTTTTAACGTTTTATTGGATAATTAAAGAAAAGGGCTTTGTGCATATATCTCTTATAAACAGAATAAAAAATTCGAAAAACAGAATTGTGCATCATTTAGCACAGGCATCACAAGAACATATAATTCCTGCTTTAAAAAGGAAGTCCTAAACAAAATTAAAGACAATAAAAAAGCAGCTAAGTACTACAATACCTAATTAGATAGTACTTCCAAGAGGAACAAACTTCAACCATTATTAAATTTGTAAATTTTGAAGAGGAAAGATTAAATATAAAAGGGTCATTTATAAGGTATATTAAATCAACTTTTGCAATAAGGCAACAGTAGCATCATGATATGAAAATATAAACCTGTATAATCTAAAACTATTGCTCTAAATCTATAATGCTCTTTTAATAATTTATGTGCCTTGCCTAAGACAGTCTTTAAGTTTATTAAATTATAACATCGCTTCCAACAGTTTATATTGTAAAAAAAATCCCTCAAAAATATTTAAATATTACTCTTAAACTCTTATAAACATTCTTTGGGAAGCCAAAACAGATGCATTTAAAACAATTTGAACAAATTTATAATGCCTTAGAAGAATGTATTAATACCAACAATGATAATACAACAGAAGTTAAAGTCTACGGAATGTATTCAAAGATAAAAGCCTATTAAATTCAATACAAGAATCGACATTCATTTTATGTTTAATAGTATGGATTGTAATATAATCTAACTACAACTAACTAACAAATTATTAATTTACTATGGTAAGAAATTAGGCACAATAATTTCTTATTTCATGTAATAGAGTTCAGAAAAGTCATAGATAAGGAATGATATTTGTTCAATAAATATTTGGGTTTCAATTTAGAAATCAATGCATTATTTTAAAACTTTAATCTAACCCAAAATATATATATAAGGTTTAAGCCACACAGAATGCAAATAAGTTATATTAACTTACCTTTATGCAGTAAAATGTGCAAATTAGTTCTTTCCTAATTGTTTTAATAGATGTGCAAGTAGAAATTCAGCCATGAAATCGGTAGCAATTAAAAATATACTTTAATATATGCAATTCACCACATTTTGCATACATGTAGTTTAGTTTTTATACATGTAGTTTTTTTTTGAATAAATTTCAATTACTTACAGGCATGTGTAAACCAAATTATATCATAATTTTTACTAGCTCATCTAAATACAAAATATAACCTAAAATACTCTGATAATTTAGAATCTGATTATAAACTCACTCGCAGTATTAATTCAGTATTTTTGTGTAACAGGAATTATTGTAATGCCATTTTTAAAAAAATCAAAACCTAGCATAATATAAAAATCTGACGCAATTTTGTATAGTTCAAAATGCTTGTGGGGATCAGATTAACATATATAATTTAATGCACATAGTTTTGAATAATTTCTTTATAATGACAAAAATAGCAAATAAAAATACCTAAAAGATGTTTATGTTTGGCAGATAACATAATTTTATAATTTTGGGGATTAACATTGTAATATAATATTTAAAAAATTTATGAATAAAAAGTACTTTGCTACTCATTTCGAAATATAGTAGCATTTTGTTCTTCAAGTAGTCACTTTTTTTTTTTTAATGAAGAGGTGTAATAGAAACATTTCTTTGTTTACAATTGAAAGTTTACTTTGATCTACTAGACATTTTGATGTCAATAATGCCTTTTCACTTAAGTTTTTTACAGCCAGATTAAAATGTGAAAAATCCATATATTTGGGGGGGGGGGGAACTTTCCTAATAAAACAAAATAAGTGCAAGAAAAGCAAAAAAAAAAAAAAAAGAGACAGTATTCTATTTATGTAATAAATATGTACTAAAATACTATTGGCGAATATTTGAAAGGAATTTTCTAACTCAGAAACTTAAGGTGCATATATGTTAGACAAAGTTAACTTATAATGTATAAATTATAATGCATTTAATTCAATACAAATATTGGTCTACCATGCATTAAAATGACATCATCCATAATTTTAAGCATTTTTTACAACATATTCATAAATAAATTAAAATAGAATAATTTTCTTAACACTCATCTTCTTTTAATCGAATTATTTCAATCCAAAATTCAAAAATAAATAAAAAAGTTAGCAACTTTTGCTTAGCAAAGAAATTTGACATCATGCCTCATATTTACATACCCTAAAACTTTTAAACTTAAATGAAATATTTATTTAAAAACAAATATAAGAAAAAACAAAGAATTTCTTTAAAATCCTATAATATTTAATTTGAAAAATGCAAAAAAAAAAAAAAAAAAAAATCAGCTTTAGGCATTGCAGATTATGAGGCTCTTTGTTTAATACCTGGCCAATTTAGTTTCAAATTTCAACATATTTTTTAATTAACATGTTAAAAAATTATTCAATTTTAATTTTTAATTTTAATAAATTGTATACTTTTAATTTCTTCATATGTAAATCATGGAAAATTTGATAAATGAAATAATTCTTGAAATATTTATGGTGATAATTAGTTATTAATTTTCTAACTGATAAATAAAATTATTCAATTATTATGATAGATTGAGAAACAATATACTTCAAACAAATATAGCATTAAAAATCCTTATTTTGCAGGACTTGTCAAGTAGAATATACCATTAGTTAAATGAATAATTAGTATTTCAATAAAATATTTGAAGAGAGATTTTCAAAGGAAAGGTAATCTACTTTTTAAAAATGAAGGATTATCTACTTTTAGTATTTAGGAGAATATGTAATTAAGGAACAAATCTTAGCAATTAAACATTAAATTGCAACATAGTGATGGCATTTATTTTACACTAAGATCAGGGCCGGCCACCCGAAGGGGGGGATGATATTGTTATGTTCTTAGCATAGTGGGTTCGGATTGAAAGGACTTTACTTGAGGACAGAACAAACAAATTTATTTACAGCTTTTTACAGGATGACTTGAGAAAGGAAAACTTCAGATAAACACAATTCAGCAGTCAACAGTCAGAAACAGCATAAATGCAAGCCTTACGCACAATAAACACAGACTGCAATACAGCTATCATATAGCACAGCAACAGTAAATCACAGCAATCTCAATTATACAAAGTTAACAGCAAACGTAAATGCAGCTCACTAATAACAAGTGAGAAAAGTAATCCACTAGTCCCGCGAGATGCTTCTCTTCCGAGAGAGGAACAGCTCTCAACTAACTAACTAACTCAACCTCCATCTTACGGTAACCCGTCCCTTATATAGCCGAGCGTGCCCACATGAGGCTTCGTGAAAGGTCCAGCAGCTACCAAACTATTCCTTTCGCCAAACCAACCCAGCTGGTGCAAAGCTCCTTGCCAAAACCACCAACCACAGCACCCCTGCATGCTGCTCGCCTGCTAGTAACAATATGCACTGGGAACCCAGGATTGAAAGGGCTGCAACATGATCAAGAACTAAAATGACAATATGAAAGCAGCCTTGTATTATAGAATTCAAATGGATTCTACTCCCGATATTGCCCATAAGAAACAAACATCAGTCAATATTAGATATGCACATTTTGAAGAAAAAAGATTAAATATAAACAAGTAATTTGTACATTTTATTGTAGTAACTGCTGGGACTGGTGAAAAACTAACATAAAAACTGAGCTTTAATTAGATATTGTAGATGACAGGCCTACTCCAATGATTGCAACATGAAAGGGAAATATAAAGGAGTACTATCTAGAAAAATTGCTCTAAACCTTCATGCAGTTTTTGTTCTTGGCCTACCACATACTTTTAATTTATAAATTTAATTTGTTATGTCATTTCCTGAAGAATATACCGTATTTATTATTATTTTTTGAATATTGCAAAATTTATAAAAAATATGGGAAATTTTGCAATAACCTTTAATTATTACTCTTTAAAAAACATATGGTACTTGTTGTGAAGCCAAAATAGATTAAACTGTTTCAAGCGAAAATAAGTGAAGTTAAACTGATAGAATGTGTATGTTTATATATATATAAGACGAAATTATAGTAAACCTATTTGCGGAATTTCGATATCATTTTTTAATTCTGTTATTTCTATTGTACAGATAGAAACTAAGTTAAAAAGTATTTCAAATTAAAAAAAAAAAACTTTTATTATAATGAATGATTTTTAAATACATTAACTGTGTTTAAACTTTTTTTATGTTGCCAGTTATTATGACAAGTACTAAGCACTCATTCAGCAAATTAAAATTCATAAAGAGTAGTTTTCAGTCAAGCATGTGCATAGAATGATGAGATGGACTAGCTGTATTAAATACAGAAAAAGAAATTGCAAAAAATTATAATTTCTCTGAAGTAATTAATAGCAAAAATAAAATTGTGCATTAAATTAATATAAAATAGTAATCTATGCTTGCAAGTTTTTTAATCAAAAATTTAAAGCTCCAATTTTTATTTATTTATTTATTTATTTGCATTTAGCTCTTATTATACAAAAGGTTGGCTGTAACTAATAAAGTAAAATAAAAGAGGGTAAACATAAAAATGACCACATAACTTATTGTAACTATCAAACGGAAATTTAAATATAAATAAAGAAAAAAAAAACATACCAATTTATTATGATGACAATTTTCAGGAAAATGATCTTCTACTTTTAAATGATTTACATCTGAAAGCTGACATTTTTTAAAATATGTATCAGTTTCAAAAATTTCAGGAATTACACAAGAATTTGGTGACACAGGTTTTGGTGGTGGAATATAGTTCTCACTCCAATTATTATCAACAAAAGAATTTTTTTCTGTATCACTTGGAAAACTCCCATTTGCAAATGGGAAACTGCAATCAGTTGTAAGTACAGATATATCAGAAATTAAATTGTTTTTATAAGCTGTCAGTGGCTGTGTTAAGCCACATAAACTTGTTGAATTCACATTTGAGCATATCGTATTGTAATCAGAAGAAAGTTGGGATGTACCATTAACTAAAATGTCATCACTCTTACTAAATTCCTTAGTAATTGTTAATGGCTGAGTTACATCATATGTACTTGTTAAATCCCCATTTAAATCTGGGGAACTGACATCAGAAGTAAAGTCAGATGGAGCATTAACTAAGATATCACAATTGTTACTACTTTTTGTAGTAATTTTTATAGAATTATTAATAATGTTAACTGAATGAGAGTCTGCAAAATTTCTTTGGTTATTTTTCAATTCAATAACTTCCAAATTCTTTTGGGGTCTTTTTTCAAAATTTCTATTTCTTGATAAAATATCCCTATTTGGAGTAGTTTTAAGTTTAGAATTCAAGGGAGAATTACTTGTCAAATCGTGGTCGCTTGAATTTTTTGTATTCATTAGTTCTTCATATCTGCCTTTAGGAGGTCGATAAGGTTGCCGTTCCATTTTTTTCTTAGATGGGGGCTTTAGTGTCTTTGTATGAACAGAATTAGATGGCATATCTTCATTACTTGAAGTGAGAGTTGAAGTACAATTTTTGTCTAAAAATATATAAATAAATATGCATATAAAAACATGTCAATATATATAAGTTTAACATATTATTAGTATTATATGAAAAGAATATACAAAAAAAATAAAGTTCAAGTGATAAAATATTAATTATTTTGAATGGAAAATGATTAATCAAAGTCGATATGTTACTAGATTAGCATTTAAATTTCTCTAGGTTTTTTCAAACCCTAATTTGTTACCACCTTTTTACGATTATTAATTTAACATACATACATTTTAAACAAAATCCAAAATACTTAAAAAATAGCATTTCCAATTCTAATAATTAAAAACTATAATTGATTAAATTTGAATAAATTTTTAGTAGCATTATTTTATGTAAAAACATCCGCATAAATCTACTAATAAATAATTTAATGCAAATTTACATTAAGGAACAGACAAAAAATAAGCAAGGCAAATCATTACTTGACTTTTGAAAATGTAAATAATAATAGTTGATGTAAATAGAAAATAAGTGAGGTAATATATCAAGCAAAAATAAAATAATTCATTGAGAGATGTTTTCTCTTTATGCATTCAGTTTAATAAGTAATTGAAAGTAAAAAATAAATTTGGAAGAAAGAAGTCTGCATTAAGAATTAAAACTCAAGCCAAGTTCTCCTTACAACTTTCTACCATACTTTTGTAACATTAGTATATTTTTTGTTTTTAAACATAGTGAAGAAAATTATCTGTTCCTTGTTTTTCTGTTCACTTGAATGAAAAATATTTAAAATATGACACAGATCCATAATTTTGTAATCAAAACAAGATGCAAATTTCATTCAAACAGTTTGTTGCATTTTTATTAACACAGGCTTTTTGGCAGCAAAATAGATTATATATTTTTAATACATTCACAGATGTATGAATAAACAGTTTAACAGACATTAATTGCGCATATGGATTTGATGTTAATTTCCAAAAAGCTTACAATCCATGCATTAAAAACACATGCCATTTTTCAACTACTTAGTTCATTGCATTCTAGAGGTATCATAGGAACACACTTATAAACTAAGACACATTTTTTTCCATAATTTAATAGAAATCTTTATTTTGATCTTTTGTCTGAATACCTAAGTTCACAGGCATATTGACAAATATTTATAAATATATATAGTGTTATGAATTTTTGATTCTTTCAATTTGTTAGGCGATAAAGAAACACTATCAACAGCCATAAGTAACAACCTATGATTTTTATTAACATGTTAACAAGAGTAAATAGACAACAAATGCAAAGCTGAGCAAGCAAAACACAAGCTACATACTAAAAAAAAAGTAACCCACAAGTAGTAATTGGTAGTAATAACAACTACAGCTCATGAAGTGGCCATACAGAATTCAGCAGAAGGAGGGAATATGTCTTCCTTGTATGGTGTCATTAAACAGCAGCAATTTTCCAATGTCTCCTCACTTTAGCTGCATCCCACTGTCAACTCAGTACTACACAACTGGCTACTCATCACTAGATTCAATGCTGCTTCCACAATAAATTCTAGAACTTATCACACAGCTAAATTCAGCAAACACTTGAGCTCCATATAATGCCTAAGCTTTGTTGGAGATATATAACTATTCACTGTTGACTTGCGATGCAGCTCTAAACCTTTTGGGAACTCTTTCAGTACAAGGCGACTTAACACTACACCATGCCTCAGTTTTTAGGTCTCAAATGGCCCCTTTAAGGTTTGGTATATATGTAGGTGGGCTTTAATGACTGACAGCTTTTCAGTTTCTGGAGCTGAGCAGAGAAGGTTTTGGAATAATCAGGCATATTCTGGCTCAGTTGCCAAAATTCTGGTTTCCAGTATCATCTATTTTGCTGCCAAAGTCATCCTCAAGCCTCGAGATCAACGATTCAGAATCCAAAACTGATCGTAAAACGGTCTTTCCATGGATTGAACTAACTGTGCTGGGGAGCAATGCTATAATTTGCAATATTATATATATATATATATATATATATATATATATATATATATATATATATATATATATATATATATATATATATATACATACAGGGTGCCTCAAAAACCTTGACCACAGCTTTTATTCGTTAAATATTGATCATAGAAATACTATAAATTACAAAGTTCCCTAAAAATTGATCACTTAAAATTTTCAGGAGATTTAACTTTAAAAAAATGATGCCTAATGATGAATAACCCAAAAATGCGCCTCATCCTCTGATAAGTACATGCACAAAATTTCAACATTCTATCACAATCAGATAAGCATTTATATAGTCATAAAGATATGAAACTATGTAAATGCTGACCAAAACCACTTTTCTGTGTTTGGATACGAGTATCCAAAGAGGAAAAAGGAATACCCTAGTAGGATGTTTGTCTTTTATGGGTCATACACAATTCAACAAAGAAAGTAATGATTGAATGCATAAATAATAATTTTGCTATTTATTGGCTCAACAGTATTAAAAATTTGTAGAAATAATAACTTAAAGGAAATATTATGTAACTTTTTCCAAATATTTTCCATCCATTCAAATACAGAGCTGCAATCGTCTGATGACAATTTTGTACATTTTATCAAGTTCTAAATGCACCCTTTAAAATGCATCATTGCAATTCTGCTTTATTTAAAGAAGATGAAAAATAAGCTGCTATATGTTAAATACTCCACACACACACACAAAAAAAACATAAGCATTAAATCAGATGACCTAAAGGGAATGGTTGGTTGGTTGATTGAGGTGTTATGGAGCAAGAGCCACGTTTGGCCAAACTGCGCCAATCAAATGGTAAAACTAGATTTATTTAAAAATCAGAGAAAAATAAGATCAAAGGTAAATATGACAAAATTCAAAACATGGAGAAGACCTAAAGGGAAATTCAACTGGAATATGCAAGCCAATCCACTTATTTGGAAACTCGTTATTTAACCAGTGTGTCACAACTGTTGTAAGGTGAGATGGAGATCCATTATGTTGGAACTAAACATGTAAAAGTACTGTTAGAGGAAGTTTCTCCATAAAATCGGGAATAATCATATTCGGTATATCATTAAATTATCTGTCTTTCGTCAACGTACCCTTACACAGTATGGGTCCAGGCAAGCGGCTTTTGGAAATACTACATCATGCCTTTACAGAAAAATACCTCGGATGATGAATAGCATGTACCATGAATGGATTTGTGTCTGACCAAAAGTCCTCATTTAGTGGATTTATGCATCCATCTCGCTTAAAGCATCATTTGTCTGTCCAAATTATGTTTTTCAGGAAAGAGGGATTAGCCTCTTCCTGATTAAGGGCACAATTACTAAAATCTAGATGATAATCTGTTGGCTCCGGTCCCTGCACACCATGAATGCTAAAAGGAAGCTATCTATTCCATTTCAGTATTCTCCACACAGCTGAGCCTAATAAGTCATTTTTGAAGTAGCAGTACTAACAGTACTATGTGGATGATAGCAAAAGTCATTTTTGAAGTAGCAGTACTAACACTACTATGTGGATAACTGCAAAAATCATTTTTGAAGTAGCAGTACTAACACTACTATGTGGATGACTGCAA
>JAOUZG010030537.1:331874-354497 GCA_026289955.1 Argiope argentata | reverse complement strand
TATATATACACACACACTAATTGATGAAATTAGAAAAAGATGCTTGTTAGAACATTTGTATGAAGAATGGTTGATTGCTTCTTACTCTGTTCTTTTTCTCCTTTAGATTATGTTCATGTTCTCCCCACAGTCCTTATGTTCAATGTGCTAGCAAAGCTACAAGGTTCCCGCTCCTACTGCTAGTGAAGCTGTAGGATATTTTTTTAAGTAACAAAATTCTGCCTGGTGCCTTCTAGAATGCCGAAGGCATAGCACAAACTCTAACTTTTACTCTGCATCCAACAAAGCTAATTATATTGTGGAAAGTGGTAACTATAACTATTCCACTGTAGTGTTTGTTTACTCTGTATGCCATCTTTATTTGTGACTTGGCATCCTTGGCATACTAAGATTCACTTTTATCTTTTTAACTACATTAATAATAGTATTCCAATTTTCATCATAAATTATAAGTCAGATGGCTCATAGAGGATACTTTTTGAAGAAAAAATGCCATGACAGATATATCAGCATGGGACAATGATATGCTACATAGATTTAACAATAAGTTAGAGGGATCAATATACAGTAAACAGACATAACACATAACTTACCTTTTGATAGTATCTTAGTGATTCTATTAGTAGCCTCTTTTAAATCCAATTTTGGGGGTTTTCTCTTTTGAGCCTCATCTATGCGCTTTGCAGTAACTGCATCAAAATCTTGGTCAATGGAATTCATTTTGAATTTTTAGTGTTCGCCTTTGCTTTCTACGAAAACAAAACAAGATATAAATTATTCAATTATCTTTAAATTATAAATATTATCAGGTATAAAATTTGTTATAAAAAATAATTTTTATAAAAAAAATAGAACTATAAACTGTTTTTAGAATTTGTCATATAAAAACACATATATTTATTTAAAAAATTTATCATACACATATATGATCAAACAAGTATATACTAATGCACTGCAGGCATAAGGATAATTTACATAACATTTTACATTGTACAAACCTACATTAATTGAGTTCAGTCTTTTAAAATTATTCAATATAAATATTTCTCTTGTATGACATTAAAAAAATATATATATTATGCAATTACAATAACGGTACTTTTCCATTATTGAAATCGGTAAAGGCATTTGGTGGAATTCTACATTATTCAGCAATTTTTCACAGGTGTCCGACTAATGAAAAAATACCACAATAACATTTAATATGTAGTTATAGCAAATGAATTCTCTCAATTTCAGTTTTGAAACGTAATTAATCAAGCGTCACTTGATTTGAACTCCTTTTCTATGAATAAAATATTCAAATGAAGAGAAATAAAGTAATATTAAAAGAAAATTAAGAGAAAATGTAGCCATGAGATACTTTTTTTACTTAAAAATGCATTATAAATACAATTAAAATCAAAATTTGCTTAGAGCACTTTTAATAGAATCGCAAGTTATTAGGATTGTGTTTTGACAATATTTTTGATAAAACCTTAAAGTAAGAAATTAATATACAAATATATCATCTATTCTTAGAATAGAATATAATTAATATGAACTAAAAATCTACTGTTTCAGTTTAAATGAATAAAATATGTATTTGTCCTAAAGCTAGATTATTAATAGAAGGCAAATTTTTTCACATGAAATTTGTGTGTTTGATAAAATATGGTTGTGAACTTAACAAAGATGAATTTGTGATGTTGCAATTTCATAAGTAAATATTCAATTTCTGAATAAGGTTTGGATATTTTACACCACATTTTTAAAGACCTAATAAACATCTTTCAGAAATAAAAATAAAAAACTTTTTTAAAAAAACAATGATTATAAAAACCTTTAAAAAAATTCTTTTATTAGTATGCTACAAAGTATGATAAAATCATTTCCTTAAAAAAAGTCTGGAATATAGAACAAAAATCATAAAAGCAAGAGACATACAAAAAGTTCCAAACAATTATATAATACCTAGATATTGTACATAATGCCAGAAATTTTTAGGTAAAGAATGAAATAATAGAATTATTACACACCTTCTCCAGTTACAGTAAATAATACCTTCTAATTCTATAGCATGACAAATGCTATTTAGGGAAAGTATGTTAAAAGGTCCTAATCAAGCTATTATATAAATGAAATACAAATGTTATTCTCAAAAAATTACGGCAGTGCCATTAAAAAAATTTATTCAAAATATGTCAAAAAAAGTTAATGTCTTTCTTATTAGAGGGAATAAAATATTCTTTTAAAAAATATGAAATTAAAATTAACCTACTTGTTGCAATATGGTAGGCTTGATAGAAATTTCATTACTTTTTACAGATGTATATCAGCCAGTTTTGCAGTTTATAGCATGTCAAATAAATGTATGAAATATAAATCATTTCATACATTGCACTCTAGTTTTAGGCATTATATACTACACCTAGGCATTCTCTACAATGCCAGATTTCATACTTTGCCGGTAGCATATATAAAAATTAAAACTGGTTACAAATGTGAATATAAGATTTTTGTCTGCAACTTATGCTTTTAAATTCTTGTTTTAACTTTTTGATTCATTTTTTTAATACACTAATAAAACCATTTTCCAGAAGTTCTTTTAAATTTGTTACTCCATTCATTATTTTTGAGTAAAAGATTTAGTGAATTTCATCAAAACTGATTTTCAGGTGTTATGGGAGGATATTTTGACCTCCATAAAATTTTAATCAGCAATTTTTAGAATTAAATCTTTTATCCATTAAAAAAAATCAGATTTTGCATTTGACTGGTTGTATTAAAGAAGTTTCAACTGCAAGTAAAGTTGTAAAAATGCTACATTAATAAATTCATTAGTATTTTATTCTCAACCTGTAACTAATTTGTTTATTTTCTTATAATTTAGTTCACTTGTTATTAGGTTTGTAACAATGAATAATGGTTACACATAGAATTAATAACAGAAGATAATAATTTTGTTTTATGGTTCTCCATCAGAATTTAAATTTCAGACTTGCTTAAAAAGTATTAAATTTTGCATTAATATTAAAATTCAATTACTTTGGTGATTAAAGAGTTAATTTAGATTCCTTTTTATTAAAAAACATGATCTCCAAAATTTCAGAAAATCATCAAGTAATAATTTAACAAGCATATTTTCCTCTTATTTTATTTTCTGTTGAAACTTGAATTACATGGAATAATTTACTTTTGATGACTGTAAATTCCATTCATGTTGAATCAATTATTAAAAATGATTCAAGATTATTATGATGTTAAGAATAAAATATTTAGTATTAACTAATTAATATTTTTTATTAAAATTCAAATAAATCATTATGGAAGGACTTTGTTAACTTTTCTATAACAATTTCTTTCTCTATCTCCTGCTACATGATTAACTATAAAGATATTTTACTATTACTAATAATAAATATACCAATAAGAATTATATATTTTTATTACTGAACAATTTATTAGCTCAACACTTATTATCATCAAACAACCAATTAAAGCCAAAATTATAACCAAAATGTAAATCTTTATAAAAAAAATATTATAGTAGTAATAGATTTATAGAAATCATATGCAATCATTGAGACTAAACATTATTTCAGTTATGCCAATACATAAAACTTAATAAAATGTGGATAAAACAAAATATGATAGTCTCCAAATGAGAAATTGGGCACAGAAATTATATCATTCTTAAGTATTAATTAATCTTTCTATAGCATTGTTCTAGATTAGTTTAAAATATTACATAATTATGTTACATTTTATAAATATAAAAAAACTTAATGGTATAAGCTTATTATTTTAGAACACATTTAAAAACTGTATGTGAAAGGAAAATCTCATTTGATTAGTCACATGGAAGCATAATGATGAATAATAATGGCTGAAAGTCATTTTTTTACAAAATGCATGCTAACATTTAATGAAAAGTAATGATATTTAGAACAAAATTAAAATATAAAAATAATTAACACCACATGAAATAATTATCTTTAATATAATGAAATATTTTTTCAAATTAACCCAGAGAAGATGTAATCAAAGTTATTTTACAATGTGGAGAGAGAATCTATGAAACTAATAACAACTCAAAATGAACTACTCACATGCTAAAATCTTTCTCAGATTTTAATCAATAAACGATGTGATGCCAAAGTGGTAACATTCTGTACAGTATAAGTTGATTTATATAATTTGAAGGATGCCAACTAAGCCTAGGGTCTCCAAAATCACAAAATTTTCCCTAGCCTGTCAATAAAAAAATACTGATACTACAAGGAATACACACAAGAAAATCAAAGAATCACCGCATATTAATTTAAACACGCAATGATTAAAGAGAATTTTAACAACATTTTTGCAGATTATAAAAAAACATATAAATATCAGAGGTATTAGTTATTTATATGCATAAATGAATTAGTACTGATAATAATCCTAGATCAGATAAGATAAAATATTCTAAAAAGTTTTATCACATTGTGCATTAAAATATTATAGCTTTATTACCTTATGGGGGGTACTTACCTTATGATTCGTACAGATCGAGCAAATTTTTTAGAATGTCATATAGCAAGAATGTTTCAATAAAAAATATTTTCATTAAAAAAATCTAATTTAAAATCACACTTTGTGTAACAACACAAAAATATTCTCCCGCGAATTAAAATAATTTAACAAAACATGTCTCGTTTTCCATCCATTTTTTTAATGCTTCTACTATTTCCTAAGAATCAAATCAAATCAAACATGTGTGGAAGTGTATGTTGTGCAAAATGAGACACGTTATAGACAGACCCCAACATGAAAGCATGTGAAAATGAAATCATACGGTTGCGGTCAACATCTGTGGAGGATGAGAGAAACGATATGGTTGCATCTACGTAAAATGTTTTCGCCAACGATTGTACCATTTATAAATTTATCGCCAAGTTAGTTAGTTCTTCAGTCTCAAAATTGTAATTCGAAGAAAATAGATACAAAATACGATCGCTCGTTTTTGATATGATAGCATTTATTGAATGGCATAGTATATAATATATCCGCAGGGATGACAAAAAATCGAACAAGATACTTTACTGCAGATCGTAGGATCTAGAATTGATATAATTTGTCATGTAATTACTTTTTGAAAAGTGGATTATCGCTATAAGTGGTTTTTCCAAATTTTAAGGTTTTAAGGTCACTAATATCAAAATAAATGATTACAATGAATATATTTTAATACTTTTTAAAAATTCAAAAAAATAAATAAATTCTCAGTTATAACAATTTTCTTTCTTTCTTTCTTTCTTTCTTTCTTTCTTTCTTTCTTTCTTTCTTTCTTTTTCTTTTTTTTTTTTTTTTTGAAATTGAAATAAAGCTCAAAAAATTAAGTGCATTGGGCAAGAAAGCATTTTATTGTTTTAAATAATAGAGGAAGGGTTATACTCACTAGAGATGCATATTCCACCTTTTTTTGAGTAACAAATAATTTTGCTATTGCTATTTTTAAATATTTGTTCCAAATATCTGTTATTTCAATCATATTATTAATTAAAATTATTAATTATAATTAAATTTAAAATTTATTAATAATAATTAATACTTAATTTACTAACGTTAGAAACAAGTGGTCAAATTAATTTATCTATTTTAGCTTATTTTTTAAATTCTTTTTAAATATTATTTATTTCATTTATTTATTAGAGTAAAGAATTTTCTTAAAAAATTGAATTAAAATTAAATGTCATTTCTTTAAACTTTTTATTTTATTTCTAAATTCTACCAGTAGATGGCGCCAGCGAAGTAAATGAACTTGAAAGCCAACAGGCCTTCTCTCAGAGGTCACGCTACTACTCATTTCACAGGCAGTAAAAATGATCATAGAATAGCAGATTGTCCAATGCAAATATTGGGAAGTCAAGGTCGCTATAATTGAGGGGGAGGGGTGACTAATCACTTTACAGTGAAAATTATCGGAAAGTGAGAAGTCACTGCTCCGATAGATTTCAGTGATATGCAATTCAGTGTTACGATTATTCCAGGAATAACGTCGGGTCACTTTTCAATCCCTTCACAGAATTCTCCTTTTATCTTTATTCCCGTTAAGGAGACGGAACCCTGAGGACACAAGGGAAGAATGCTTTGTGTTTCTAAGAGTTCCTTTCCTCCCCTTGGAGGGTCGGGGATCACCCGATACCCTTCTTTTCTTTCAGAGCTGTCAACTCAGGCCGTTTTGAGATAGTATAATGTCAATACGGGGAGTTGTAACAATTTGCGAATTAGGTTGAAAGAACACTATTCTTTGTACTCCTCTTCCACTTACAACACATTTGCCCATAGCCAACTTTAAGATTTTACATTACTATAATTTAAGATTTTACATAAAATTGAAATCGACTGACTCCTTCAATGTCTTTTTGTCACATTCATTAAAAATTAAGACTATCGAGTATTAATTTTTAAGAATTATGAATACATTTTTTAAATTATTATTCAATACATTTTTCAGTGGTCCAAGGTAAAATTAACATTATTGAAATATCTACACAATATTGCGATTAATTTAATTAAATTTCAAATTGCAGTTTTTGATAATTCTATCTCATTTTTTGCTGTTTTTGACAACGAAGCATTGTTTAGTGTTTATCTTGAGGTTTCATGGTGCATTAACTGGGGGATCATTAATTTTATATTAATAATTTTTTTAAGTTAGTTATTTTTTACGCATTATACAATAAAGAGATCTTATATTCATTTTTGTGAAACATATTTTGAACAAAAAAAAAGGATTTCATGTAAATATTTCTCATAAAAAATACATAGTTCAATGGATGTGATTTCAAAGATCGTTGTAAAAGAAATCATTCCTTTCTTGTATAGAATTAGAAATAATCATTAGATAAATGGATTATTCTAAGCATAACTAATTTTATATTCATTTTATCTACTTTTTGTATTCTTTAAAAAATATTTTGAAAAAATATATAACAACTTTTTTTAAAAAAAATGTCTGTTTTAAATATAATTTTAAAGAATGGATGATGTAATATATTTATCCATTGCTCTGAAAAAAGATTCTTTTTAAATTAAATTTTTCCATTTCCAACATAGTTTGATACTTGGTACATTATTTACTACATTTAAGTGTCACAAATTTAGTAAAGATATTGTTTTTCCCTTCTGGACAATAGAGGAAAATTAGTTCCTGCCACCTGGAAACAGCATCACTGATGCTTATCGCGTCTTATTTTCGCTTTGTGAGAATAGATCATTCTTTTTTTCTATTTCTAAGAAAAATTAAAATTACTTTATAATTTCAAAACGCAGCAATTCTCTGTGGGAATTGGAAATCGTCTTTCAATTTTTATGTATAACACTGCATAAAACTTGCTTAAAAATATATTTATAATTTTTGCTTTGATGAGGTTCTAGCTGTCATAAATCAAACGTGTCCGATCTTTTGAACTTATTAAAAAATTTTATACTTATTAAAACATTTTTTATTTTATATAATGGTAAAATTATTTCTCGAAACTATGGTGAAAGACTTATTTCCTAACCCCCCCCAAATGTATATATTTGCATAATTTTTATATGGGATGAATTTATTTATTATTCCGCTATTAATTTGTGCGTGTGTATTTTTAAGAATAACTAAAACTGGTCTGATTTCATAGAATCGAAAAAAAGAGTGTTAAAATATTTTATAACCATTAATGAATTAAAATCTTAATTATTTATGCCATTATCATATCACATTTCTTCATAGTAAAATTTCTCCAATACAAAGTTTGCTTCTCGTATACTCCAGAAAAATAAGGTTTTTACGAAATAAATTTTTTTTACAGTTTTTTTTAATAATAGTCTTATTCTACTACACTATTCTGCAAGTTTACCGTAGAAGGGCTTAGGCTTTTAACATTAAAAAAAATTTCTATGGGTTAAATATCCTAATGCATTATCATTAAGTGAATGCATATATTCTTTTCTGTTCATAAAAATAAAGAAGAAAATAATTTGATTTTACAATTACATAATAACTAAGTAAGACTTATAAGATGTACAACTGCATTAAAATTCAAATTATAACAAATGGTATTATACAATAAGCGACAAGTTTCATAATTAATATCATTGCCTGGAATAAAATTTTAAATCAATTAAAAAATCCCTAGTGTCCAATTAAATGTCAGTTAAACACATTTTCCGAATACTTTATGAACTTTCTTTTTTGCATAAAATCGCATAGTCTCCTGCGACTTTGCATTTTAACTTCATTTATTTCTTTGACATTAAGTCAGATAAATTATGTTTTAAGAACATTTTGAATTGAAATTTACAATAATCACAATCAAGATTAATGAATCAAACATATTCACCAGAGGTTTAAAAAAGAGATTCTTAAAAATTATCAATTTCAAATTTAGTAAATAATAAAATAAAATTATTCTCATACCAATTGTTTTTTTTATTTAAAACTACAGCTTTTAAAAATGCAATAAGCCGAAAATAAAATAAAACTGCAATTATCAGAAAGAGTCGCACAGAAAAAAGCCTCTTCAAATCTCCGCATGTGTTAGGTAATTACCTATTTAAACGAAAGATATTGACCCTCTTTTTCAGATAGTTTTTCCCGGAAACGGAATCATAAAAGGAAGTAAAATGAGTAGTAAACCCACGAAGAGGGCGAATGGATGACAGACCTCCCAAGCACAAAACATTTGCTTATTTTCATTAAACTTTTACCCACGCACCAATTTTAATCAATAGGAGTTTTGAACATTACTATGTTTCATATTTAACACACTTTGAAAAACCAATGGAAAATTATCTGAATGAAATTTCATTTTAACCTCTAGCTTACGAGCGGTATAACTGCTGTACCAAGATTTTTTTTTTTTACCTTTCCTTACGGGTCCTGTTGTAACAGCAACTAGTTTGGATTTCGTTCCCCCATTTGAATTTCCGGCGAACCGAAATTGCCTCTAAAAATTCCCTTTCCCTTTGTGATACACCCCTTAGGGTCAGGAGGTTTTGTCCAGCTGTAGTTATAATCACTGTTGGCGCTAGTGAGTTTTGTGGACCCTTCTTTGGCTACTTTTTTTTAAGTAACATTGATAAGAGCGAAGTAACGAAGGAGTTTACATAACTTCATTTGTTAGTAGTACTCTATTGAAAATATTATTCTTTTCCCCCGTTGCTTAATTTTTTAACATTGTAAATTAATTTTTTAACTTAATACAATTTTATAATAATATGCGTTTATAATTTTATTCAAATGATAAATTTTTTAATCAAGAATTACTTGAAATTTCATTTTTGATGGAAAGGTTTTGTGAAGATTATCGGCACCCTAGATAACTTTTAACATCCTTGATCCAAATTCGTCACAGTGCAGAAAAACTAAATTGAACCTCGCATTGGGGTTTTTTCGCCTTGTCATTATATTTTACATTGAAAAGTGACAAGACTGTTTTGTCTTCAAGCCTGCTTCCTTTTCCATGACTGGAACCTTTGGCATATATACCTCTCAGTCATTAATGTACTATTTTAACACAATATTAAAGAATTGGCAGCTTGCAATTTCTTTGCTTTAAAGTTTAATGCTTGAACGAAATATTCATGCTAAAAATACATTTGGGTTTTGATTTTTAAGCAAGCTGTAAGTTTCATCATTATTTTTCATGATTTATGAAAACGACTGCTTTAATTATCTATAATAATCATTCATTAAAAGCTATAGTTCTAATTTTAAAAAATTGGAAGAGGCTCTTATAATTTATCAAAAATAATAATTGGTAACTTTTTAGGCATCCAAAATCAGAAGAGAAATCTTTATTCCTTCATTTTAATTCACAGAAAAGTTACTAGACATTTAAATTTTTCCAGAAATATTTGTACTGAAACCAAATAAATTAAGTGGCTGCGTAAAAATGGCAGGAATTCTAGATTTAATTTTAAGCATTTCTGAAAGATAAACTAAATAATCTGCTTGCAAAAATATTTGTAGTTAATAACAAATGCTGATCATTAGCCTTATTTATTAAAGAATTTTTTAAAGTTTTTAATAACTACTTTTTAATATAATTTTTTTTGCAATGAAATCTTATATATCAAATTCTAAGTAAACCATATATAATCTTACTTTGTTTAAATTAACCTTTTTTAATCTGGTGATTACTTACAAATTATTAAATTTTTATGCATAAAAAAATTCTTTATAAATCGGCTGTCGATTCTTTAGAAAATAAAGCGTACTTTTCAGAAATATGTCATTGTTATGAGTAATTGAAATTCTCGGAAAAAAATCACTATAAATTATAAGAAGCGACAGTAGAACAAAGAAATGTTACTAGTAATTTATATTAAAAACCGTCCAAAATATGTTAGAAATAAAAATTATATCCGATTTCATAAGTTCAATAGATTGATATAAAAAAAAATTCAAATCTACAAAATAGCAGAAAATCACCTGCTATTTTGCAGATATATTTAATTTACAAAATAGCAAAGGATTGTTATATGTGTTTTGTGCAAAGAAATGAAAATATTTTCAAAAAAAAACTCAAGTATCACATTTATACGTGATATATAAATCGTTACATTTAATAAAGATAAATGAGTCAGAAGAAACTTTATAAGAATTAAATTTACAACTTCAGTAAGGCTTGAAAAATTTATTTAATCACAAATATGATTGAAAAATTGACAACAATTTGTTTATGTGCTAAATAACTATAATGCATTCATCTGAGTTACAAGTTATTTAATAACATAAAATTTAATTCATTACTCTTTCTTGCGCAATTAGTAAACAAATGTTCCAGAAAAAGAAAAAGAAAAGAAACTGCGATAAAAAGCTTTTTCTAGGGGGCCAGAAGCGGTAAAACCGCAAAAAAGCAACCTGGTTAAACCGGAGAGGACAAATGACCAATTAACACCACGGGGGAGGGGAAAGCAGTTGTTATCTTTCTTCACTGAATGCCCGCATCCAAAGTAACTTTTCCGAATTTCGGTTCCCGCAACCTAAAGATTAAATAATACTTTTCTAATGCCTTCACATTTTAAATCTTAATTTTTATAGAAAAAATTGATATGTTTTGAAGAAAATTGATTTAAAATTTCTTATTTTCGTCTATATCATTTAAGAAGGCATCAGTTCTCCAAAAATGAAGTTTATTTAATTTGAAAATTAATTTTAGTCTTCCTTCAAAACAATTTCTTTAGCAAATAATAATTTAGTGGGGGAATGTTTGTACTCATAAGACAGCTGAGAATTACACATGCATACATGAGTGCCCAAGCAAAAGGCACCACCTATTTAAATAAGTATTTTTGATTCATGTATATATATGTTTGTTTAATACTTGAGAAAGCTTTGCAATTTTTGCGCTAAATTTCTTAATTTTTTCCAAATGCTCTCAATCAATAACAAATTCTCAGAATGAAATAGTCTTATCTATAGTAGTGAAAGAATTGACAGTAGTTAAAATTTAGAATCATAATAGTTAAGATTTCGGACCCAACAAAATCGATTACCTTCCCTTTTTTTAGGTAACAATGTCCAGTATTATTAATTTCGCGTTGAGAAGATATTAATAAACTTGAGGCAAATTTTTTCTCCCTTTTCTCTTATTTAGAAACACAATTATCATTAAAAAAATATTAAGCAAATCTCATGTTTGGCTCTGTAATGATGTACCAGGTATACAGTTTTCTTTTAAATCGGTATAAACTGTTTCATTTTAAATCATAATATTATAAATTTTATTATCCTTATAAAATATTTTTAAGACATTTTTATCGACTATAAGTTTAGAATATAAAATTTCGAGCCATTCCATTTGCACAAAATATTATTATTTTTAATTTGTAAAAGTATATAGTTTTTGAGAGACACAAACACGAATTTATCTATATCTTTCCTACACAATACCGATCTTTTAAAACGTGTTCTATGAAACACGGCTAAAAATTACGCAAAAGAGATTTCTTAAAAATGCTGTATATTTCTTAATAATGCAAATATTTGAATGTATAAGAATGTTGATTTGAAGGTATTTTGGTTTTGATAATCAATATTTTATAATTAAGGAAATTTATGATTTTTAAAAATAGTTTCCATACATTTCTTTTATTATTAAAACTTTCTCTAAAAAGATAAAATATAAGTCCACTAAAAATAATATGTAGACAATAGAATATAGAGTATGCATGACTTATAATCGAAAGACTGGTGTCCTTCAGCAATTTATCTTCCTTTACTTTCAGAAATTTCCATTCTATTTTTTAACACCTTTGCAAACATTGTCGTATCTAATACGCACATCGAATTATTGAATTATTAAATGTGCGAATTATTTCTTTATCACATTGCCAACCATAATATTTATGATATCTACACAAATTTATTAATTTATACTTTACATTCTCTATTAAATTTTAAAATAAATATCTAAATTTGCATGAATTTTTGTGCATCTTTCCGAAAATATTTTTATAAACCAATGAAGAGAAATTTATCATTGGCAATTAATTTAAAACTTTTCTTTTATTTTTAAAATAGCTTTAAAATAAACCATAATTCTGTCTTTAAAAACTGGAAAATCCTTCAGAGCAGCGGAATTCTCATGCTGCCCAGAAACAGAAAATTTAATTATGCAAATATCAAATCGTGTCAATCGTGGAAACTTAGTAATTATGGTGCTTATATCCAGTTAAGAATGGATATAAATCCATGTGAAGTTTGTTTGAAGTATTGAATATCGGCACAAACTGGTTTTCAAATACAAATTAATATTTTTCTGTGAAGATACATGAGGAAGAAGTCTAGTTTTCGTAAGATTAGTCAACCCGCGTATAGCTTCCAGCGATGGGGAGAGTAGACTCTTGGTGAAATAGGAAGCTCTCTGCGTGTGATCAAAGGTCCCACCGCCCGCAACAACTATTTGTGGGAGGTCTGTTCCTGGAAAGAGCATCATCACTGGCCACCTGCCCCAACTATTTGTGTGTGGGGGGGGGGGGGGGGGTTCTGTTCCTGGAAAGCGCATCTGTGGGTAAGGGACTTTTCAAATGTATGATTGACATCTGCTTCGAGAGCGTCCATTGGACAGATCGTATCGATTGTTACTTTCTATCTTGATTCAAGACCTGAAATCGAAATATCAACCAATAAGAACGTGTCAGTGATTTGAATCAGATTTATTAGAATCTCATGGTGTATAAGACCAGAGATAAATAATTTCACTCTCTTTGAGTTCACACATTCGTTCATGTCCTCGACTTCAGCCATGGAAGAAGACGGACGCTTGGTAGCTTCTATCGATAGTAAGGTTTCCTCACTCTCAAACAGGAGTTCTAAATGGTCTCGTACCATGTCTGACCCCTTTGAGTTTGTCCGGAAAATAGATAATTACTGCTCTGAATTAAGTCACCTAGAAGTAAAGCTTAGCAACGCGCGGGCCGGAGTTGATATGTACACATATAAACTGGAAAGATGCGAAGACCCCCAAGCATGTAATGATTATAAAAAACGTTTGGAAGAGAATGAAAAAAGAGTGAACCTGTATGAAGGTCAAATTAAGACAGCTGAACCATGCATCAAGAGAAGATGCAAGTCGCATAACGGAGATCTAAACCTCTGCAACTATATACAAGCAAAGAAAATTAGGTCCCTACAACAACGCGAGATAGCTGCAACCTTTGAAGTGACGCTACAACAGATGAAAAATAACAACCTAGAGCACACCAGACAATACCTCGATGATCTTGCGGAATGGAAGGGAATCCAAGTGGAGATAGAAAAAATTGAAGAAACCCTCTCAGTAATCGGACCATGCCCAATAACCAAATGCCCCCACAAAGATGAAGTTGAAAATATGGACACTGAAATACCGTTCCAGGTAGTCAGTAAAAATCACACGGCAAAGAGAAAGAAATCGGTGGACGGCCAGGAAATAAGTATTCATAATAAGTTCCAGGCCCTTGAAGAAGAGACCCCTCACACTAAAAGAGATACCCCACCCATCAACCTGAAGATGACGCAAGACTACAACATCACCCTCCAGGAAATTTGCAGGAAGTACCCAGACACCGAAAATAGATATTTAAATGGGTTCATAAGAATCTCACCCAAGAACGAGGAGGATCGAGCAGGAATTCTGAATATTTTAGATAATCTAAAGAAAGAATATATCATCTCTGAAGACCCAGCAGACCGCCCCCTAAAGGTCGTAATCAAAGGCCTTCCCGGTAATCTGGAAAAGGATAAAATCAAAGGAGCACTGGAAGATCTAAATTTCCAAATAGAACGCATTTCGCAGCTAAGAAACTTTAAAATGAAAACTCTACACCCCATATTCCTAGTAGAAGTCAAGAAGAGAGGGAACTTCAAGAACATATACAATATCCAATCGCTCCTCTACATCAAAGTTTTCATTCAAACATATAGATCACCTACAAAAGCCACTATGTGTTACAACTGTGCAGGATTTCATCATAGCGCGCGGAATTGCAAATGCAATCCGCGTTGCATCAAATGTAATGGAAATCATCCAACCCAGCAATGTACCATCGTAGAAAAGATCCCCGACCCCACATGCATCAATTGTAATGAAAAGGGACACCTGGCCTCCTGGAGGGGGTGTAAAAATTACCCAACAACGAGAAAGACAGCCACCACCAGAAAATCGTTTGCCGACGCAGTACAGAGAAGAGATACTTCAACAGTCGACAAAAGAACAGAGCCGATACAAGCAAGCAGCCTAACAGCCGAAACCCCCAAGCCTGCTCAACCAACTGGAATCACAAGCAAAATAGAAATAGAAGAATTTAAAGAAATCCTGGACGCATTAAAAGAATTAAAAGCCCTACTCCAAGAATTCCCTGACATCATAAATGCCGCAAGAAATCTCAAGAAAACTTCAAACAAAGAAGAACGAAAACTTATCCTGATCAACGCTCTACTCGCCTAACACCTGACGTCGATCCACCAGATAGTCCCTGCTCTCTGATTGGCTTACCAGGATCAAAGGATAATCCACTCTTTACCGACCCAAAAACGCAAAAGTGACCAAGACAACAGTTCATCACCGGCCACGCCTCTAAGACCCCTGATTGGCCGAGAAGACTCCCCTCCACCAGGGTCAGACGACTTACATCTCCTTCCCAGCTTCACTCCAGTCCAGGGCATTCACAAAGCCAGGTTCTGTACGCACCAGGAGAATGGGGATAGCCTTGCTTCGCAAGGCGGGTGCCCCGGTCAAAATCTTCCACTAATTTCACTCTCTTTACCTCTTTTTTAACTTCTTCAGCCTTTGTGCAGCGCTGTGAGCGTAGGCTTCTTGTCCACGCGGCTTGTGATTAAATCTTATATATATATATATATATATATATATATATATTGTAATGACTCGAGCTTTCTACACTTCTTTAAAAAAGGCACATACTCAAATAAAATGCAGCACTCAGACTTTTCTTTAAATATCTATTCTAAATCATCTAAGCAAAATCCGAAGACACCCTTCTCCGTCCGCTACACAAGCTCTTCTCTCTCTCTCTCCTTACAAAAACAAAAACAACAACAACCCCAAAAGGGGTGGTGAACCTCGCCAATCGTTTCTGCAGGCGTCGCCAATGGTAGCCAAACATCACACCTTTCCCCCAAGATAATGATTAATCTTAACTTAATTGTTATCTGAAATTAAAAAAAAATTGTCTACCATTATGACGGTCTGCCGAAACGTTACAATATGCAAATATACAACATTTAAATCCACAATCAAATTTTCAAAAAAATTAAGCATGCAAAATTACCAAATAGAAATACAGTAAAATATTTATACATATATTAAAATTATAAATGAAAGTTCTATTTACATCCTTCAGATGGGCAGTCTAGATAACGCATCTGCATTCACCAGTCTGCTTCCTGGGCAATGTTCTATATCTAGATGATATTTCTGTAGAGCTAGAGTCCATCTTTGTAACTTAGATGACTGCGGAGCATTCTTAACGATGTAAGTCAGAGGATTGTGATCACTGATGATCCTAATAGACGCTCCAAAAATCCATGCTTCGAATTTCTTCAACGCCCATATTATTGCATAAGCCTCCCTCTCTATCGTTGGCCATTGAGTTTGGGCTTGAGTCAATTTCTGGCTCGCATAGCAGATAGGATACTGCTTTCCGTTGTAACTCTGTGATAAACATGCTCCAATACCTATTTGAGATGCATCCGTGTGAATAAGGAAAGGCTGTTTCAACGATGGCGTATGAAGTTCTGTAGTTTTTGACAATTTATCTTTTAGCTCTTGAAAGGATTCCTGATGTACTTCTTTCCAGTCAATGATTTCCGGTGCTCGTTTCTTCGTCAATTCTGTAAGGGGATGAGCAGTTTCGGCATAATTTGGAATGTAATCTCTGTAATAGTTCATCAATCCAAGAGCACTTCTCAGCTGAGTTTTTGTTCTTGGTACTTCCAACTCTTGTATCGCTCTTGTCTTTTCTGGATCCGGTTGATGCTTTCCAGAGCCTATTATGTGTCCAAGATATCTGATTTGAGCTCTCGCAAATGAACATTTCTTCGAGTTTACAGTGAAACCACATCTATCTAATTTCGTAAATATACAATCCAGATGTTGTAGATGAGTTTCAAAATCAGGAGAAAATATTGCAATATCATCAATATATGCTCTTGCGAATTCACTGCAATCTTTTAAAATATTATTTATGACTCTTTGAAATGTGGACGCAGAATTTTTAAGTCCAAACGGTAAAACATTGAACCGATATTGAGCTCTATGAGTTTTAAAAGATGTATAGTCTTTACTTTGTTCTTCCATTGGAATAGCCCAGTATCCCTTTAATAGATCCAAGGTTGTGATGATGTTAGCTTTACCTATACTATACATTAAGTCGATAGCATTCTCCATAGGAAAATCATCTGGTTTCGTAACAGCATTCAGTGTTCGATAATCTACACTAAGTCTCAAACTCCCATCCTTCTTACGAACGCACACTACTGGATGTGCTATGTCGGCGTCACTCTCTTCTATTAATCCTGCTTCCAATAATTCGTTCACCTGTTCATCAACTTTTTTCTTCAAAGCCTCCGGTATTCGATAAATATACGGCTTTTTCCTTTCCATATTTGGTATCAAGCGAATTTTATGTCCTTCAACTTTTGCTTTTTTGAGTTTTCCAGTAAACAACCCTTGGTGTTTTTTAATTAGCACTTTTATCTGTCTTCTCTGTTGTTCATTTAAATGCTCCAAATCAATCTCACTAATTTCACTTTTCTTCAAAGGCACAGAATAATCTTTCTCAGGAACTGTTATAATTTCTCCAAATTCTTCTTCGTCCTCGAAAATAACTCCCACCGCATTGACTCTCGTATGGAATTTTCGAATTTTGTTCACATGGACTCTCCTTCTTTTTCCATCAGGTAATTTGACAACATAGGAATGTGGAGGAACGACTCTGACTATTTCACCAGGTCCAGTACACCGAGCATATAATTTGTTGCTCGAGTCCGGAATAAGTAAATACACAAGATCTCCTATCACAAAGCTTTTCAATGCAGTTCCCCTATTAAAATAATCAGCGTAGGATTTTTGTCTATTCTCGGAAAAAGTTTTTCACTAGTTCAGCGGCTTCCTCCATTTTCACTTTCAGTTCTTGTAGGTATTCCACTGCAGATTGGCTCATATTCGTTGGCAAAGAAATCTCTCCCGACCAAGCTGATTTTAGCACTGCCAAAGGACCCCTTGCTTGTCTTCCATACATTAATTGGAACGGTGAAACTCCCGTTGTACAATTTGGAACCTCACGGTACGCGAATAGAAGAAATGGAATGTGCTTATCCCAATTCGTTGGATCAGTCCTTATCACATGATGTAACATTTGCTTCAAAACCTTGTTGTATCTCTCAATCAACCCATTACTAGCTGGATATCCAGGGCATGATAATTTCGGATGACATCCTAATCTCTTTTGAAATTCTTGGGTGAGCTTCGATACAAAATTGGTACCCTGATCGCTAGCAATAATATCCGGAATGCCGGTTCTCATGAAAATTTCTAGTAAGGCATCACATGTTGATTTTGCCGTCAAACTTCTCAACGGTACTGCTTCAGGCCAACGGGAATGTTGGTCCATCAAACACAATATATACTTAAATTTTCTTGCAGATGAAGGCTCAATAGGTCCAATTATGTCGATATTGACCACTTGAAATGGTAATTCTGGTCTTAGCACAGGCGTGATCGGGATTCTATCCGCTTTCTTCTCAGGACTTCTTAATTGGCAATCTTTACATGTTTTACAAAATTTTTCCACATCTTGGGACATACCAGGCCAGAAAAATGAATATCGAATTCTCTCTTTAGTTTTTCGCATTCCCATGTGTGCACCGAAAATTGATTCATGCGCTAGCTTCAGCACTTGTTCCCGTCTATCTTTAGGTAGTACTAATTGAGTTACCGGCTGTCCTAATATTTTATCTTTATGATAGAGAAAATCATCAAAAAATAAATACCCATTTGTTTTCTTTTTCCCTTGACCATAAGCATTCTTAAGTGACTCACAACTTCTCTGCGTTATTCGTAAATTTACTACTTCGTTACTAGTTGGGTCCATCTCAGCTTCCGGTGTTGTCACATCATTAAGATTGTTGTTTTCGTCTCCGCTTACACTGGCCTGGCCCCAGCTGCTCTTTTCCGCAGGTGCGCTTAAGGGTTGTAATAAAGAAAAGCAAGCTGTTACTTTATTTGGGGTTTCATACTTCATATTTGGCTCATTATCTTCACTACTCTCTTCGTTAAAATACTCTTCCGTTGGACTGACCAATAATTCATACACATCAGGTGTTATTAAGCAGGTTCATTCACTTTATCAGTTACTGCGATTAGAGCATCGACAGTATTAAATAAATTTGCTTGATTTTTATAAGAAATAGGAATTCTATATATTCTCGCTTCTATTTGATTGCCAAATGCAGGAGTTAAAAAAATCTTGCCTCCATCTATATCATACCATTCAGACACCAACGATGAATGAATAATCGAAATTTGAGTTCCGGAATCAATAATCGCTTCAATTTCTTTCTCATTGATATATATAGTAATTTTCTTTAAAGGTGTGACCAGATTTGGAGTTGGCTCTAATCGTAAGTGCGAAGATTCTACTTTTGCTACTACCGCTTGATTTGACGAATTGTAATTCCTATTAACATTCGAATTTCTTTCAGGTTGTCCCACGATTTCATCCCTTCTTCTATTATCCAATCAGTCCTTTACCAAATGTAGGTGGCTTCCACAAGAATAACATTGTTTTCTTCTAGGGAGGTTATCGTTTCCTCTTGTTTCTCTTCTATGGTGAGGAGGAATATATTTACTTGGAGAAAAGTTCGATCTTCGAACATCACTTCGGATCTCGTCGAATGGTTTCTGCCTGGCCCCAAAGTAAATGTCACAATCCTTGGCGAGATCCTGCGGTCGGAACCATTTCTCTCTTTGCCGTATGGAAATATGCGATGCCGTTTCACTGTCCAGCGAATCAAACAATTTGTCTGAAATTATGAGTTCTTTAAGAGAATGAAAATCTTTCACTTCCCTCAATTTGCAATAATATTCCCATATCGATGTTAATCGGGATGCAAACTGGACATGGGTTTCTCCAAGGTTTCTTTTTGCTTTTCTGAAGTTTTCCAGACAAACCTGTGGCGTCGGTTCAAATTCCTTTAAAATTAACTTCTTTACCTTAACGTAATTTTTCATATCTTCTTCCTGAATATAGACCAGCACATTTGAAGTTTTATCTCCAAGTAATCTCAATAGGATTTCCGCTTGAAACTCCTCAGGAACCTTCTTATGTCTAAATGCTCGTTCCATTGAATCGAAGAATAAATTCCACGATTCTGTCTTTTGAGGTACTGGGATTGTCAAAACTTCCACTCCTTTAATGAGTTTGTCGAGGGACATTTCACTTTCATCTCCGTTGCGATCACTACCGCTCAAACTTCCATTTTCATTATTCCGCACTCTGGCCAGTTCCATTTCGCATGCTAATTCCTCCAATCTTCTCCTATGGTTTTCCTCTGCCTGTTTTCTGTTTTCTTCCACTTGTCTTCTATTTTCCTCCTCTTGTCTTTTCCTCTCCTCTTTTTGCCTTCTATCTTCCACTGTAGAAACCAAATAATTTCTAACAAACTCTTCATCTTTCTTATATTCTTCGCTTTCAATTAGTTTATTCTTTAGCTCAACTAACTTCATGTCAATCGTCGCTACTTCTCCAATTTCATTCAATACAATCACCAAATCTTCTTTTCTGACGTTCTTAAACATTTTTCTTTTTAAATTAGCAACAATACTTTACTAATCTCTGGTTCTCGAAAGAGAGCGTGTTGTAATGACTCGAGCTTTCTACACTTCTTTAAAAAAGGCACATACTCAAATAAGATGCAGCACTCAGACTTTTCTTTAAATATCTATTCTAAATCATCTAAGCAAAATCCGAAGACACCCTTCTCCGTCCGCTACACAAGCTCTTCTCTCTCTCTCCTTACAAAAACAAAAACAACAACAACCCCAAAAGGGGTGGCGAACCTCGCCAATCGTTTCTGCAGGCGTCGCCAATGGTAGCCAAACATCACATATATATATATATATATATATACTATCATTCCCGTACCCGGCATTGCTCGGGTAATGGAATTAGCAAGGGATGACAGTGCTTGATGCAGTTAGTTATGAAAATCCCTTATAATAATTACTTATGACCTATAATTTTTTTTTCTAATTTTGAGAGGGTCCTGATGCCCTTGGACTCCTTATATATATGCCCTTGTCCTTAACCGATCCTTTTAAAGTATTGATTTTCTCTGCAAATGCAGGCCATCAACATTTTATTGTTATACTTATGTTTAAGCAAGAACTTCTTTGTATACAACATTTTTTTGGAGGGGGGAGGGTTCTGGTGCTAATGAACTGACTCTGAAGCTGCTTGATGAACTGACTCTGAAGTAAGCTACATAAAATTGGCCGTGTGAAAAACAGCCTCCTCTTAAATCGGTCTCTGCTACTTTTAATGTTTGTCCTTATGACTTATTAATGGTAATGGCAAAGCAATTTTTTGAAGGAAACTGTACTCTTCTAAATTCAAAAGGATAGCCCAACGGAATTAGTGGAAGGCGGGGTATTGAAATAATTCTCGAGCACATCTAGTAATTATCGTAGCTTCGATTACATACTTATTAAGTCTAGTCACTTGTAGTCTGGTGCCATTGCATAACTTTGGAGGACAAAAGTTTCGTAGTAGCATTACTTGTGTCCCAACTTTCAGGTGAAGTATGTGAGGTGGAAACCTGGAATGAATTCATAAGAAGTACAATTTTCGCTGGATCATTTTCAAAATTGATAAGGGGGTGCCAAAGCAATGCCAAATTATATATATATAAGGTTTAGTCTCATTTTTATTTATCAATAAATTAGATTTGTAATGTTGAAGAGGAAAAGTCAATAAATGACAACAAAAAAATTCAAATGCGCAATTTTTTATAAGATTTTTTACAATCTTTCACAAGATTTTGAAAAATGTATCCAATTTTATGTAAAAAAAAAATTGATTAAGTTATCTTGAACAGTTTTGGTGTAGTTCAATATTAAAGCGAAATTTCGCCTTTTCGTTAAAAAATTCGTTAAAAATTCAGTTTTAGAAATACGATTTTTTAAAGAGTATTGCAGCATACTACATTGTATTGTCTTTTAGGAAACCTATTTTCTGTATTTTTCCAGCTTAGCGTCTATTTTACAGGGCCATTCGAGAAATAGACCCGTCAAAATTGACTTTTCTTTTTTTAAAAAAGAAATATATATATATTTAATTTTTGCGCCGATATTTCGTAAAATAAATTATACCTCCGTGGTCTACGATAGAAAGTACATCCGATTCCGTCGCGATATAAGTTGAATGGATGCGTAACGATGACAATTTTAAAAACGCAGTTTTACAGGACGAAACGGGACGGAACAGCGATCGCTGCTCCGAAAGGCCGTGTTTCACTCGGAAAGTAACATTAGCGGTTTTAATTTCCTAGAAATTAAGGGCGTTTAATTAATTTCTCTATAACTAATTGATATTTCAAAAATCCTTTCTTAGTGGATACTTTCGTAATCATGTGGGCATGCCTACCAAATTTCAAGTCTGAGGCTTCAGCGGTATATATATATATATATATATATATATATATATATATATATATATATTCGTAACGACGCGAGGAAAGTGCTAATGGAGAGAAAAAAACGGAAAAATTTTGAGGAAAATAATAAAAACGACACTTTTCTCTTACTTTCCCATCTAAAATTCCCCCACCGCCAAATGAGTAAGACTTCAGTTTTCTTCCCACACATATAAAGTTAGGCTTAACATGTTTTTGGCTGATTTTTTCAAGCGGCTGGGTTTATTTTCTTAGTGTTTGGTGCATTTAAAATTAAACATTGTTAATGAATCGAATTTTCGGATTCTTTTTGAAGTACTTTTGAGTTAAAATAAAACAGAATAAAGGAGATTAAAACTTTCTCATCTGTATAGCGTTACCCCACCTGCCGTAGAAAATTCACGGAAATACGGAATTGATTTGCGCTTTTGCTTTTA
>JAOUZG010030537.1:280386-328731 GCA_026289955.1 Argiope argentata | reverse complement strand
ATTTAATTTGCAGAATAGCATTGTTTATAACGGGATGTACATTAAACCAATTTCGTCACTGTTTTTTTATGACTTGACATAGGAACATAATTTAACTGATTGATTGTATCCATACCAATAAAAGCATCATAACATTAATTTTTAAGCACATAAATATCATTTTCATTCGAACAATCTTCAAACACCATTTCTTAGTAATGAATCCGAAGGGTTACTTTAATGTACTTTTTATTTAATTTGCAGAGTTGCATTATTTATAGCTGGATGAAAAAAGAATCGTCATTTCTTTTTTATGACTTATTATAATTCTTTTAAATGAAATTGGCCGAAGCCCACAATTTTATGTGGAAGTTTTCGAGATAGAGATATGGATTATATCTTAACGAAATTGCATGCTTATAAATCTTTATGAATTGTATGGTTTTATAAAAACTTTTTCATTTATAAATAGAATACAA
Organism: Argiope argentata; assembly: GCA_026289955.1. Lineage (NCBI taxonomy): Eukaryota > Metazoa > Arthropoda > Arachnida > Araneae > Araneidae > Argiope > Argiope argentata. Next base: position 328,273 of record JAOUZG010030537.1, on the reverse strand, counting down.
AGAAGAAAAATACTGTAGATGTCGATAAATACCGAACTCTACTTCCGACGAATCTCCATTTTTATAAGTTGGAAAGACACATTTTTGTCTTCTATTTGTCTGTGACAAAAATAACAAGCTTTGATCGGATCCAATTCAGTACGTGGTCTCTGAAGAATACTTCCAAATTTTGAGCAAAATTTTGATCAAAATTTGTCCATGTGTTCGATTATAACAAGATAAAAAAAAATGGAAAGAGCTGGATGGATAAGATTTGGCCAGAAAATTTTACTTCTATATTGCCAAACCAAACTTTGAAGCAAATCCATCCAGAGCTTGACCATCTGCCAGGCTGTACTTTTAGAAACAAGTTGTAGTGATTGAAGGTCGCGGTACGAACCTGCGACGTTTGGGCCTGAAGCCGAGTATCATACCGAAAGAGCAAAAGGGACCCTTCAGCTCGAAAGATATTATCTGGCTTATAAGGATGACGCTACAGCACCCCCCCCACCAGTGAGTCGGACGAAAGACGAACGATTTTGAAAGCGCCAAGAGTATGGCGAGTTCGTTGGTGCGTCGAGTTAGCAACAGCTTTGATGCGTTGAGTTAGCGACGGCTTTGTTGGCTGGTAGATGGCGCCTCGACTGTTGTAGAAGGTTGTGTTGTCAAGGTCACCAGTGTAGGAATTGAAGATCGCGGTACGAACCTGCAACACTTGGGCCTGTAGCTGAGCCGATTGAGCAAAAGGGACCCTTCAGCTCGAAGGACATCATCTGGCTTATAATGCTGACGCTACAAAGTAAATACTATAAGAAGCCTGGTGGTGTAATGTTATAAACGTGAAGGTCCGAGATTTGATCCTTGGGGAGGGCAAGATCGATCCAGACTTTCATATCTTCAGTGGGTCGATAAACTGAGAGGCCAGCATGATTGGGAACTACATGGACTTTGGTTTAGCTTAGTTATATTAACGTCCCATTTTAAAGCAAGACTAGAACTATTTTAAGACGGACCTCGTAAGTTTGAACCGTGGTCAGATGACGTGGACGACACCTGACCTTGCACTCCCCCCTCCACATCACATCACACCAGCAGGAGGACGTTTGACCCTGAAGGATATAACATACAACACCCCACCCCCCTTACACGACGGTTCAGCGGTGGAATTGGGTTTCGTACCTGAAACCCTACGAATAAAAAGCAAAGACCTAACAATGAGGCCCCCGTGGCCCTGGATCTACATTAGCTGTCACGCCACTGAGTTTAATTTATATATAGTAAGTGAAAACCGTAAGGACTTAAATATACCAAGCAATCTTGAACCGATGCCTTATCGGTTCAAAATCAATTTGCAACGATTTGAATGAACCGATTTTTGACCGATTTTGAACCGATTTTGCAATTACAAGCATAGTTTTAGTTCAAAATTTTTTTCAATCCGCTTGGGAAAACGCGTCAAAAATACAAATTGAAGTTCTTGGATACTATTAACAACGCTCTTTGAATTAATCAGCAAAAAACTCGCCAAGGATGGCAGGGTAAATTAATTAAAAATGCTAAATTCACGCCAAAACTTAATATTTCGTAACTATTGTAACCCAAAGCCGTGCCAGGCGGATCTGCCTTATCCAAGATTCACAGTTTTTTTCTAGGAGAAGGACAATTTTTTTATTATTATCGTGTCGGAACATGATGTTGTTTTAAGAATGAGGTTTTGTGGCGTCAACAAAACCCCGTAGGTGAAAAATAATTTTATTATCTGCACGAGCCTCTCAAAAAAATCAGCTTTTAATAACGCGTTTCCATCACCTTTACAAAAGCTCAGATTAAAAAAAATAAGTTAATGGCTTCTGCAAATAAAACCTTAAAAAATGCCATTTTGAGCACGGGATTATATGAAATAAATAGGAAAGGTGATATTTTTTTAAAACTATAAATGCGATACAAAGTTTTTTCGGATCGTTTGCAATACTAAAGTGACTCATTCAATGAAACAATTCAAGTGAATAAAGATATCATTTAACTCGCACGAGCACGTGGTGCTTGGCCGTACAAGGAATCATATTCTGACATGATACATTGAAATATGCATAGCAGATTTCATTTTAATCTTTTATTATTATTAAAAAGAAGTTGAAGTTGTAGTTGAAAGAAGTAGAAGTACTAGTTGAAATTATGTCTGCTTGCCTGTGAGCACTACAGCTAAAAATCATTTTGAGCTACACATTTAAAATTTGGTGTATGATCTCTACTCCAATTCTGAAGAAATTTTTGTCGCATTTCGTGCGAAATCTATTCAGAGGAAGTCTGTCTATCCAGATGTTCGAATGTAATTTAACACGATAACTCCAAAATGGAGAAAACTAGACGTAACAAATTTGGTACACTAGTTCAGCATCTAAAATATCAATACTTATTGTCAAAGCGTATCATATCAGCCACTGACTTATTTAGCTTTCTGATAAATTTTATGCGGAATCCAATAAATAATTCACTGCACTTCGTTCCTAACGAAGCACTTTTAATTAAAACTTATTCAGATTTATAAATAAAATTTCTGCTACAGCACGCTTCCCCCAACCAGTTGAAATAAGGATTCAACACAAAATTCACCGCCAAATTTCATACATTTAAGTAATTGCATTGTTGAATGATCGCTTGTACATGTTTCTGAAAGTGCAGACCGTCAGACGGTCAACTTCATGTTGCATTTCACTCAAAATTTGGTAAGCGTCTATAATAAAGATCTTAAATCTGAGTCAAAAATTTAACTGAAGTTTACACATTTGGTGCGAAACTATTATTCCAAATTTCCTCCATATAGATCAAAACATTTTAAAGTTTCTTTGGCACAATCAGATAGGTAGACATGAAAATTTTCCAAAAATTTGTTTTTTGAACTCAGGGAGATATGAAGCGTGGAAATTCGCCAAAATTAGCAGACTTATTTGATGATTACTGTACAAAAGTTCGAATTATTAGAGGATTCGATTTATTCAATTAGTTTAATTATTTGATAATTAAAAAGAACTTTTTAAAAAAGTATAGTAATTACTTTTAGAAAGCATAGTAATCATTCAATAATTTGAATTTTTTAAATAGTAATATAATCATCCTACAATCATCATCAAATAATTCGAATTTTTGTAATAGTAATATAATTATCAAACAATTATCATCAAATAGTTCGAATAACCTAATTGTTTGATGACTATATTAATATACAATAGTTCGAATTATTAAATAATTATAATACAAAAGTTCGAATTATTAAATAATTATAACACAAAAGTTCGAATTATTAAATAATTATAATACAAAAGTTCGAATTATTGGACGATTACTATACAAAAGTTCGAATTATTGGATGTTTACTATAAGAAAGGTCGAATTATCGAATGATAACTATACAAAAGTTTGAACTATTTGATGATTCGATTTATTCTATTAGGAATTATTTGATAGTGAAAAAGAACTTTTTAAAAAGTATAGTAATTACTTTTAGTAAGTATAATAATCATCCAATAATTCCAATTTTTGCCATAGTAATATAATCATAAAACAATCATCATCAAATAATCCGAATAACCGAATTTTTTGATGATTATATTACAATACAAAAGTTCGAATAATTGGATTATTACAATGCAAAAGTTCGAATTATTGGATGATTACAGTACAAAAGTTCGAATTCTTGGATGATTACAATGCAAAAGTTCGAATAATTGAATGATTACAATACAAAAGTTCGAATTATTGGATGATTCGATTTATTTGATTATTCAAATTATTTGATGATGATTGTTTGGTGATTATATTACTATTACAAAAGTTAGAATAATTGAATGACTACTATACTTTTTTTATATCAAGTATACGAGGAAGTAAATATGGCTTCCAAAGTATATATTCGAATTTCTGTCTCTTCTATATTAGCCGCATCTCAGCGATAATCTCTAAAAAAATCGCCCAAGAAAGTACTCTAATAAGCTTTTTCATAACTTTTGTTCCCTAATGGCATGCCATTAACACTACACAAGGACGTTATAAGAGTATATGCGAGTTAAATTCGAGGAAACCATTACTGCTGGATTTTTTTTAAGCGGACGATTTAAATTTGCTGGATTTATTCCTTTAACATTATGTGACACGAACTTCAAAAACTTATTACATTTTTAACAAACAGAATAACTTAAACTTATCTTTTTAACAAACAGCATACAAATGTGAGAATGATCTAGAATTTATAAGATTTTTCACCTTTTAACAAGATATCTCATTTCAGAAACGTGCTTGACGGCTTGATATTGATAAGAAATAACAAGAACGCCACTGAAAAATACTCTGAAGTGATTTCTAATAGATATAAGAAGGGAGGCGGTATGAATGTTTGAGTGATTTACTTTCATTTCTATTCATTCGGGATAGTTTATTAAAAATGGTTGGCTGTCTGGAAATTCTTTTTATCAATTAAACTTATCTATTGTTTTTGAAGTACAGATAGTTATCATTGAAAACGAAAGTTCAGAATTCACACTTGCCATTGAAATGATAACTTTGTATGAAAGCAATTTTTTTTAATCGTGTGAGAATAGGATTTTTTGTTGTTTGGTGTTTTCGAAGCCTTCAAATGCAAGTGCAGAAAACTGGCAATTTATCACTTTTGTGACATTAATTTTTTGCTTTTAGAGTTATTAGAATATGATAAAGGAGTCACATGCGGCGACTTATCGCCAATAAAAAGTTACAACATGGTGCAAATGTCCACCATATATCCGATTCTCCTGTCTGACCAATAAAGGGCAGCGTGGTAAGAAGTTATTGCCCAACGAAGCACAGAAAAGAAAACGGGAATCAACGCGAAACAAGAAAGAAGGTTTCGAAATTAGTATATATATATATATATATATATATATATAAATCTAAAAATGTTACATTAAAATTATATGTATATATATATATATATATATATATTTAATGTAACACATAATTGTTTGTATTTGAAACAGAAGGTAGATCGTGGCCGAAATCAAAGAGAACAAAGGTTAAATTTTTAAGTTCGTTTTATTTCATCTTGAGAGGCACGTATTATGTACAAGCTGAAGAATGTTAAAAAGACATAAAGAGAACGTAATCATTTAATCTGGTTTTATATACCACGAGATTCTCATAAATCTGACACGTATCGAATCTTGACAGGAATTCTCATTTGTGTTGACCTTGACTAGAAAAACGCAGGAATCCTTTAGACGAATCTGTTTACTTCATCTACTAATCGGCGCGTGGTGCCAATGACGAATTATTTTTGCAAAGCTGCATTTTATTTAATTAAATAGAAAAAATGAAATGGGAGCAGAAAATAAGAGAATATTTTAGAATGGTTTTAATATGGGCTGAATTAAAAAAATTAAGAAATTAATGATTAAATTAAATTTTAAAATATCATTACATATATGCTGGCAAGAAAAAATTATGCCTCGAAAGATTTTGAGGGGGAGAAAAATAAGATTAGCTTTTTCAAAAATTAGCGATTGTGCTACAATAATCACTTGATTATTCAAAAAATATTTCAACCGCATTTTCATTAAAATTATTTCGGAAGAATCTCAGGAAAAAGTTTTGGAGCTCAACCAATTGGAAAACTGGAAAAAAATTAATAAATATTGATGTATTAGTAGTTTGAGATTCAGGTGATTGCTTCAAGTTGGTTTGAACTGGTCAATGGTAAATTAATTAACGTAAATAATGATTTAAAAAATAATACAAGATGTTCATTAATTATTGTCGGGGGTTCCGTACCTCATGACTTTCGAATAAAAAATATTACGCAAAAATCGATTACTTATTCGTAAATTACAACTCAAATAATTTTATTAATGACTAGTCGCCTTTGGCGACCAGTCGGTTCGCCAGTATTAATGCTCGCTAAAATTTTCATATAATATTTTATGTAGCTGTGTCTCATAACAGGTTTTTCACCAAAATATTTTAAACCAAACAAATTTTGATAATCATATAATTCATTTATAGTATTTTCTTCAAATGTTCTGTTCATTGTACTACTCATCTTTCTCTTTCTATCCGAGCAATGATTGTCCCGGAATTGATATTTTACTAAATTCTACGTTTTTATAGAATAATGAGATTCAAATTTTCATAAATGTAAAGACACTAAACAAATAAAGACACAATTGGTTTTCAAGAGATGCGAAAGTTTAAAAACAGCTTGGAAAATGTCGCGCGCGGAGGAAATAATGGTGACACACACACACACAAGCACGCACGCACACACTTCTTTTCTTTCTTTTTTCTGTCCTTTTTTTTCCTTCACTACTTCTCTTTCTACAACCCCTTTTTCCCTTTGTTATCCTTTTTTTTTTCTTCCATGCCCAGTCTTTATTTTAAGAGGCATTGATTGAATATCAATACAGACTAATAATAAAAACAACTATTTTCTTTTTTTAAACATCCCGTTATCTATAAATGAAAACCAACTGACTTCGCGTATTTCTTTCTAGACAAATCATAATTTATTACTTCCTGCTATCTTACTCAGTTGGTGTGGGGGGGGGAGGAAATCAAGATTTTTGGCGGGAAAGTAAGAAAAGTGTCGTTTTAACCATTTTCCTCGCAGTTTTTTCATTTTTTTTTCTCTCCATAAGAACCATCCTCGTGTCTTAACGAAAATATTTTTTTGAAAAATTAGCCTAATTGGTCGAGCCGTTCTCCAGTTTTGCGCTTAGCAACGCGTTTCGAGAAACATTTTTATTAACAAAGATATTAAAGTGTAAAGCTTGCACAATTTGAACTTTGTAAGGTATTCAGCTGAAGGCGATTACGTATTCGTAAATTACAACTCAAAGAATTTTACGTGGCAACAATGCAATCTTTAGTGTATTTGCAGTCTGGGACATTATGACGTCATAAATAAAAATAGTGACCGCGCAAGAAAAAGCAATGCGTCTATTGTGGTTTTTCGAAACTAAATCAGTCATAACTACTCAACGGCACTTCAGGACCACTTATAAGAAAGATACTCCTTCGAATTATTCTATCAGACGCTGGTTAACATAATTTCAGGAAACTGGAAGCGTTCTACACCGAAAGGGAGCGGGAAGACCGAGCACTTCTCACATGAGGCATGAATTTTTAGACAAGAACTTTCCCAACAGATGGTATGGAAGAGGTGGACCAATCCCATGGCCTCCGAGATCACCAGATATAACACCGGTGGGCTTCTTTCTACATGGATTTGTCAAGAACATTGTGTACAAGACCCCTGTGCCCTCCCTTGATGAACTGAAGCGCAGAATTGTTACTGCGTTCCAAAATGTTTCCCCACAGATGCTGGAGAACACTTGGAGGGAAATCGAATTTCTGCTCGATGTGTCACGAGCCACGAAGGGCAGCCATGTGCAAATTCATTAATCTTTTGAATCTCCTTAATAAAATTCTTTGAGTTGTAATTTACGAATACATAATCGCCTTCCGCTGAATACCTTACAAAGTGAAAATTGGGCAAGCTTTACACTTTAATATCATTAATAAAAATTCTTTGAGTTGTAATTTACGAATACGTAATCGGTTTTTGCGTAATATTTTTTATTCGAAAGTTATGAGGTATGGAAACCCCGACAATAATTCATGAACAACCTGTATAGTGTTTATCACATGAGAACTTGAAATTTGAAATAGTGAATTTCGCAATTTTATATTTTTTTATGTATTTGTAATCCTTGTTGGAAAGAAATATGTAATATATCTATACTGAGTTGGATTTTAGACAAACTTACATCTTTCATATTTCACAAATAATTTTTTTACAGAATTTCAACATCTTATCACCAATGCAAAATATAACGAACGGAAACCCACTTTTTTATTTCATTTCATTTATTTATTCTTGAAGATTATTCTCTATCTCAAGGTAGTAGCAGAAATTATTTATATATTGTGGTGAAAGCTTTATAAGCCAGATAACATCTACGGTACACGAGTAATTACTTTTGTATTGTGGTTATGTTTCTCGGCTACAAACCAGAACGTTTCAAGTAGTGCCCTAGAGCAATCCATATCTGCAAAAAATGGGGATACGTAACTTTTGTGCAGCTGTTATTGCGCCTTCTATCGGCAGCAAAAGTCGCGAGTTGCATTAAATACAGCAGCCAACATCATCAACAACTTTCACATTCACCATAAGCATGGCACAATAATATCGTTCGTCTATCCACCGACTCACTGGTGAGAGAGTATGTGATGAAAGTTTTATAATCCAGATAACATCCACGGTACACGAGTAATTACTTTTGTATAGTGGCTATGTTACTCGGTTACAAACCAGAACGCTGAAAACTTGACTCTAGGGCAATCCTTATCTGCCGCAACAAACGGAAGTTACACGAAACTCCATTTAATTTAGACTTTTGCATCAGTTTAGCCGGTTAGTAACGATGAAGCTGTACTTGTAGCAATATGTGTTCTAAAATTCTTAAGTCCCCCTATTGTAGTTAAAAAAAAGAATCTGAATCCTCCAGTGTCTAATTTTTCACAAGCACTATGATCTAATGGTCAAGGCTGTTCCCCAAGTTTTCCCTATCTGACTCGATAAAAATACATCATTTCACTCCTATCAGCTTCCGATACTTTTCAAGAATATTCAGCCGTCCATCGGGTGATCTTCATCTTTTTTCCTCTATTCTAGGAAAAGATTATTATTTTAGAAAACTTTTTTCAGTATGACTCAATCGTCTAGTTTAAGATATTGGTATTTAAATATTTCACCTGATTATTCGTTTCTTAAATAATATGAATGCTATAAATTGGCTATAATAAAAATTCATTATTTTTCTAAATGCTTTAATAAAGTATATCTATGGAAAAAATATACAAATGAAAAATTTGAATTATTCACAAAATAAAAGTTTGAAATAATTCCCTTAACGGAAATTTGCTTCATTATGCCATGCATAAAAAATTAATTAAATTTTAAAAAATTGAAAAGCATTGTTAAGAAAATTGATTGATTGTTATACTTAGCATACTATATTTAAGGACAAACTTGTGAATTAAGGACTCACCCGATCCCAAAACAAATTAGAGTACGCATGTGTACAAACCAATTTGTAAATGTGATTAAAAAAAATTAAGATAATCCCTTAAATGCATATAATACTGAATAACATCAAATTTAGATCCAATGTAAATAAAAAAAAATGTCTGAAATTTTTTTAAAAAAAGGTGACCTCAAAGCTTTTTTAATTAGCTGTTTATTAGTTAATTTGATACCGTTCATTAAATTTTCTCTTTGTATATTATATTTACGGAAGGTAAAAAATTTATAAAATATATCTTATTTATTTATCTGAAAATAAAAATTTTTTTAAGAATAAAAGTATGCATTATTTGACCCAAAGCATGCAATGTTCGGAAAAATGCCTCTAAGCCACATTTGTAAAATCAGAAACGTTTCAGTTCGGAAAAGGAATAAAAGAGCGCTGAAGTGCCAAATCTGTCAATACCATTGTTTTGTTTCAATAGTGTTTATCGCCGCTTTGGAAGAAATAGAGTCTGCAAATACCGTTTGTCTACTTCTACAGCTCGTTCTAAGAAATTCTTCGATTACGATTTAAGTTTGATCAATTAATTGTAATCATAAACTGATGATGTTTTTATTTTTAAATTAAATTTTTTAAATATTTTTATTCAAATTTTACATTTAAATCCTAAATAAATCATAAATTTTTAATTTAAATGCATTTAAATATTTTCTATTGCTCTATTTTTTGGTGCATAGATGTAGAGCGATATTAACTCAATATCGAAAAATGAGGCCTTACAATAGCACAATCAAATGGACACTCTTACTTTCAATAGTCTTGCTCCAAAATTTTCAATTTAATTTTCGTTTAGCTGTCCAGCGAGCTACACGTAAAAGTTCTACAGCTTGTTTTTCGTTTAGAAATTGTTTTTGTTCTCATTTCTTTCGAAAGTAGTTTGATCTCTTAACGTAAAATATGGCTGACGAAGTTGATGAATATGAGCATTTTAATTACGAACAGGACAAATTTGTTAATTCTGGTAGTGGAAAACAACGAACTAAGAAAGAAATATCTGAACACACGAACAAGCATGATCCATGTGGTCACGTTCGGAAATTAGTTACTAAGATGCAGAATACCGAAGCTAATCGGAAAGAAGCCCCAAAACCGACTAAAAATACGTAAAGAACTTGGTAAGAATTTAGTAAGTTTCTCTTTAATTTCAAAATTTGTAGCACTCTAAAATTTAATTATATGAATATTGATAAAATTTTAATTAGGCTTTTCATAATTGTTTTAAAAATTTATAAAATTTAACACAATTATTATTTAATTTTTTAACATATTTTAAATATCCTCTAATATTTTATATATTAAGAATATCTCTTTCTAAACTGTCATTTAATTTGTGTGTTATTTCGAGTAATGGATTCATTTCAGTGGTATCTATTTTGTTTTAATCAATTCTTCTGGAGGTGTTTTTGAGTATTAAAATGTAAGTATATTTTTAAAGGGAAAAAAACTCGTTTAATTCCGTAGAGCAAAGCATCGTGAGTTCTGTCTCCTTCTAGTTATGAGCATCAATTAGAAATAGAAGGTATATACAAATTTATTCCTTTCTCTGTCCATTTGTGAATATTTAATCATAGTATCCGTTACGGATCTAATTTCTTTTTTCTGAACCAAAATTTTCCCCTTTTGTTCTCTGATCCTTGGATTCTCCCCCTCCTCGATATTGGTACTGAAGTTAAATTACTTTCGGTTCTGTAAGAAAAAGAGTTTTTCAGAAAGATTCGTTATAAATATTCCGAGAACTAAGAGGCTTTACTTATTTACATGCGTGTGACATGGTAGCGCCTTTTTTTTTAAAATATTAATATCAATAATATAGTAAAGAAGTCATATCGTTTGCTGACTTATCCTTAAACATGTTGAAATAAAACGAAATGTTAGATTTTAACTTCGCGAGCTGCTTTCCCCTATTGTGTTGCAAAACGGATTTAGATTTCCAGAAACGTGGAGAAATACTTAAATGCAGAAACTTGGAACCTTATATATCGTAAAATAAGTCCAGCTATAATTTTTATTTTCTATTTGGTTGTGCAAGTTTATATATTCGTTCAGAGATTTTCATCTTAAATGTTTGAAAGACAATTTTGCAGTGCATTTTTATTTCATTCAGTGAATGTTCACAATCAAAAATGTTTTATCTTTAATTAAATAATTTTAAATCTTATTATTTTTATTATATTTGATTGAAATAAAATTCCTGACACAAAAAAGACATTGTATTAACAAGCTATCTGCCAATATTCTAATTACGAATTTTGTAGAATATTGCAGATTTGTATAATTTTAATTATTCTGTTAATGTTTTTAATTAAGTGAATTAAAAGAACTGTCTCAGGGAAACATCATAATTCGTTTTTAAAAATAAAACATTTGCTGCTAAAGAACATATCAATATTGCTTCCTTGTTGATACAGTAAAATGACCTTCAAAAGCAAAACAAACCTTGAAATGTTGTTGTAGCCTTAGAAGTTCACCATATTAGAAATACAAAGCATCATTAGACTAGATGTAATATCATAAGATTTTTTAATTTATCGTATATATGTATTCTAAAAGAGAATTTTTTATAATGAAAGCGTGAATTCGTTGAAATTAAATTTAATGCTGCATTAATTCTGGTGATTCAGAAGAATTCAATGCATTGCAGAGAATGGCACCAAGTTATTACTTATTTAAGACAATATTGCCAAATGTGTTAATCTTTCTCTTTTTCTTTTTTTTTTTTTGATAAAATTTTTTATATTCATTTAGTAAATTTTGTCAGATATAATTAGGGTTTTATCCCCTTTATGAATCATACTTTACTGCTATATCATTTTTTATATGCATGTAGAAAATATATTCTTTAATCTAGAAGTATAATTTTTGATCATTCTCTTAATTCAAAATATTAGCAGCCTTGTATAAGAGCAAGTGATAAAAAAAATTTCTTATCTGGCTGAAATTGATTTTGAAAACTGAATTGTTGATTGTTATTTGCTATTTTCTCTATTTTTCCTAGGTATGATAAAATAGAGAATAAAATTTGAATGCATATCTTTCATTTAGTTTCAGTACCTTTAATTTCATAGCTAATTAAAGATATTATTTACTAATAATTTTTGATAATTTCCATAGTTGTTAACAATTATTTTCCCCTAGTATTTTTATTTATTTTGTTATTCTAACTTAGAAGTAAATTAGCCCACTAGTTACATATTTTTTTGCAAGGATCTTTTCATTTAGAAATGATTTAGTTTAGTAATATTGACACATTACTTTGTCATCTGTTATATAGATAAAATAGTTGTGTAGAAAAACTTAAGTCATCTAAAGTATACTAGAGGTAAAGCTCATTCGTCTGTTAAATTCTTCTTATAGCTTTTACAAATTTTATTATAAGAATCACTTTTGCTTGTTTTTAATAAAGCTGCCTAATATGATTATATAAGTATTGTATGGTGTTGCATGTTTAGAAAATAATTTTATTATTTTAATAATTTAAGTATTTTTTGTGGTACATAAGAACCATTATATACTTTTTATTATTTTGCAGTGTAATAACTTTTCAAAGGGAGAGGGAAAATACAAATCTTACGTGAAATATTGCTGTAATATAGGTTCATTTAAAGAATATGTTATTTATTTGTGGGAAATGTAAAAACTATTCTTAATTGTTAAGATGGATTTTTCTTTCATACATAAAAAATGAAAATATTGAAAAAATTGTATAAATTTTAAAGTTAAGTGATACAATCTATTTGTGTTGATTGAAAAACTGTGTTAAAATAACTATAAAACTGATTTAGTATAATATTTAATACTATAAAGATTGTTTCCTTTTTTCCCTTGTTTGTTTTCATTGATTAAATCAGAAAAATATTTAAAACAGTTAGGGATTTTTTTTTGTTGCAACTTGATCATGACTTCTTTTATGTTTGATATATTATTATTATGTAACAAAGTATGCTTATTTCTTTCAGTTTCAGATATTGTCTAAGGTTTTTGGACTGGTTTTGATTTTCTGAGTCCTGAATGAATACGGAATGGATTAAAGTTGTGTATCTTCAGGGAAAAAAGGACGTTAAGATCCTTTTTTTTACTGTCTGTGGTTAAATGGACCACATATTTTTTTTGTTTTATAAGACCATTTTGATTCTAATATTAATGCCTAGTTTTGGGCTAACAAAGGTTTTGATGTAAAATCCTTTCCATTAAATATTTTTTACAAAGTGTAAACTTTTTCTGTTCATTTATTGTTCCAGCTCTTAATTTATTTCTCTTTCTTACAAAAAATGAAAAATTATCAAAAAAATTTATAAATATTTTTATTACTGAAAGTGATCTGCTAAATAAAATTATTCATGCAAATAGGTAAATACTTTTGAAAGCAGTTGCTTTAAACATGTAAGTTAATTAATTTATAAAATTTTAAAATTTATGGAATTGGAAGAGGTGCTTTCGTAAGATTATGAAAACAAATAAAATATTTTAGTAAATTTGAAATATATAAATTTTTTCATATTTATTTCAAATGCATCATATTTTGTATCAATTAAAGCAGTAAGAAATAGTATTTAAAATGTTTGATCATCAATTGTTTCTTTAATTTCAAATTTGTTTTTAAAATAAAATGTTCTCATTTTGATTCACCATTGGGTAATTTCATAGGGAATATTTATGTAACTTTTATGGTTATTTCTATTAAAGGTATTCAAAAGAATAATCTTTGGATTCATTAAAAATTATTTCTGTAAGGTATAAAAATCCATTATTAATGTAGGTTAAGTTCTGCATCATTTAGGTTAAGACATTTAAAAAAGAAGTTTTACGTTTTACTGATCAAAGCTGAAGTTATAGCATACAATAAGAAAATGTCAGTTTAGTTGCTTTTATTGCATCATAGATGAACAGGTAATCCAAGACAAGATTTCTCAGCAGAATTTATATTTTGATATTTTTATGAACATTTTCATATTTGATCAATAAAAAAAAGGAAGTTATTCTAATATGATAAAACATTTACAGTTACTATAACTAGATTTTCATCCATTCATGTGCTTTTGAATGAGAAATGAATATTTAATAAAATTGAATGTGCTGCTATAAAATTGAAATTTCTTATAAAGTTAGCAGCAACAACAACAAAAAAAAAACTTTAATTTTTGGTTTTCACTTAAAAAAATTAATTTAAAATTTTATTTAAAAAAAAGGATATGTATAAACAGAGTTTTGAGAATGGTAGTCAAAACTAATTGATGTAAAAGCAAGTATAATGGTTAAAGCTTCATTTGTAAGCTGTGGTTCTCATATCTATAACTCTGAATCAGATTGAAGATGACTAAAATTTGGTATGGTAACTTAATTACCTGACTATAAGAAATATAAGCATGTTAGAAACAGTACTTAATGTTACATATTTTCAACAACAATGTTTTATTATTATTATTATTTTTCAAAGCTCTCAAGCTGAGGAGCTTGTATACACTCCTCAACTTATCTCCAAGTGGAATAATTCACCCTCTTTTCTCTTTTGTTTCACCTATTAATCAATGTTCCAATAAACATTTCTCTCCCCTGTGTATTTCTTGTGCTCATATTCCTATGGGCTATTTTCCTAAGGTTAAGAAATTATGTTGATTATTGACTTTCAAAATCATTATAGTGGTATTCTTTGAAGAAAATGATCTATAAAAAATTAAATATTCAATTCATTGAAAAAGCAATGTTTTAGCTGAGCATTTAACAAATTTGTTGATAATTCTATATTACCAAACTTCTTAAGTGATGCCTTAAGTATTTTCCTAGTCATCCTCTGCTATCAGTATGAAAAAAAAATTAGACAAATTATACCATTTGTGAAATTATATTACATTCATTTATAAATTTAAAAGCAATAAAAAAGTTAATATAAATATTTAAATTTTCAATAAGGCCTGAAACAAATGTAATGGCAATTTAAAATATCTAGAGATTGATGAAATTTACAACTTAAAATAAGCGCTTTTAAACTTAACTGTTGGCTTGCTTATAAATAGTTAGCTGTCAGCAAGTACTTTGTTTCCATATCAGATTATTTCAGATATATTTCCATATCAGATTACTTTAGATATAAACAGCCCTGTAACTCCAAATCGTCATTTGTATAGATTGTAGATGCAAAATTTGGTAGTCAATTGTTTGATAAATATATTCAGCATTTTAAGGTATTTTGAACTACTGTATCAAGTAATATTTAAAAAATGTAAGTCAACTCCTATTTAGGTCAGCAAAGAAATTTTTTATTTTAGTTGCTTTTTATTAAATAATTACATTTAATATAAATACTTGATCAAAAAATTATATCTGGCCAAAACTAAATCCAGTTAGGATCCGTTGAAAATAAATCAGATCACACTGCACATCCCTGAATTTTCAATGCAAATAAGCGAGTTTTCTGCGTCACTTGGGGTAACGAAATACGAATTAGAAATTTTTAATTTTCTTTATTCTGTATTATTTTAATTCGAAAGCACGTAAGCGAATCCGATAAATCGAATTAATTAACAATGTTTAATTCCAAATGCATCGTAAATTGAGAAGATAAACAGAATCGTTTGAAATAATCGGCCGAAAACATGTTAAGCCTAACTTCATTAGCGTGGGGAGGGGGGAACAAACTGAATTCGTTACTTATTTGGCGGTGGGGATGTGAAGACTTTTGGCGAGAAAGTTAGCTTTTAATTAATAAATAAAAAATTAATAGATTAATATTTGAAAAAACTATATTAACATCAAATGCCATACACTATAAGTTTAAAAAGAATGTACTTCATCTTGAATGGATGATTAAAAATATCTTATTAGCGGTTGAAAATTTAAACAAGATTTATAGGGAGAATGTGAGTTAATAGTAGGAATTGAAAAAAAGCCATTTCAGATGCAAAAATACTAGATAGAAGCTATTTGAATACTACTACTAAACTGAAAATTTAACCGGAGTATCTGTAAAATATATTATGCGACCGCTTTCAAAACTTTCGTAAGAGTATCACCATAACAGTAATGGAGTTTCAAAAAGATGCTGAAATCCGTCTCCACTATTTCGAACCCCATTCAACCTTAGAGCTATTTCGTAAATTGAAAATGCGTTGTTCAACATAAGTCTAGTCTCCATCCGATATGCCATGGGTATTTTACGCAACATCAAACAAACATAAAAATATATTTAGACATTATCCAAAATAGCTACAAAACAATTTTTATAGGAAAAATTCAGAAATATTTGGACTTAAAAAGGTTAAAATATGATATGTCCGTAGACAAAACACCGGCGATCGTTTTCCTCCTCAGGATATTCATTCTGTCTCCGCAATTCAGTTGAAGTGCGATTTAAAGAAAGACAGTTATTTCGCTCATCAAAAGACTCTCCTTCCCTAAGTGTAGGTATTATTTCTCTGATATTCGCTGATCGGCGTTTCTTTTCTCTTCCGGCCAATATTGAATTTTCCTTTTTTTTTTTCTGGGGGTGGCATAATGAAATTTGAATCGCTGTTTAAAAACAGCGGTAAACAAAGAAATGAATCGCATATGCATACCATAGCTCTTGCTGTTTGCGTATGCACAGTTTGAGGTTTGCAGGATAAGTGCAAAGTTAAAATCGCAATTATTAGACTCAATTTTTTAAAACTTTAGCATGACTTTAAGGTACTAAAACCTTCCCCAATAAATGTTATACACAATGGTATAAATATCTATTATTTCCCAAATTTGTGTGGTTCAAACATACAGACTCTTTCAGTAGACTTCATTTTATACTATATGTATAGATAAGGACGTACAGCGTGATAAAAAGATGTCGATACATTTTTCAAAATTCAACTTAAACATGTATGTATATTTATTTTTAGAGCAATAGCTGAATAATTATGCATCGAATTACTTTTTTGAGTGCAAAGTGTTAAAAAATGTCGAGTGTGCATCTGAGGCAAATAATAAACATTAGAGAAGATATCCTAAGCATTATAAAAACTGCTCGGGATTCTAAATTACCCCATATTTTGTTAATATACAACCTTTGGAATTCTGCTACTGAAAAATAATTGATTAATCAAAACATAATACAATATCTTAACGTTTACGATCCTGACGTTAACACTTTTCTCTCATTTGCATTACTGTTGGTTGATTTTAAATTATATACGACCATGTCACTTAGCAAAAATGAACGAGTTCTGAATATCTATAGCATGAGTATTTTTATTGAAGTACTTGGTTTTCCTCTCTTTGTAACAGTATTTTTCTGGTCCCTGGAAGTAAAATGTATTAAAATCAATAGCATATCTCTTATATTTGATTACTATCAAAATACATCCAAAAAGAAATTGTGAATACAAATTCTGTATTGGAGAGAGTAGAAGAATTAAAATACCAGCTGAATACTATTTAAAAAAATGTTTAGTAACTTTTGTCTTTTAAGGTAGTGAGAAAACAATTTTTCTATTTAAGAAATAATATTCGATTTTATTTCACTACAAGGGTTTTACATGGAGAAATGACTTCCGAATTTTTAACTTGCATTCATGATAGAATAACTTCCCAATTTTTAACTTGCATTCATAAAAGAATAACTTCCCAATTCTTAACTTGCATTCTTGATTATTTGTATTTTGAAGAAGTTACAGCTGAAAATTCTTTATTGGGTCTTAAAAACTGCGTACAAATCTATTATTGGTTTGTAGGAACCTATTTTTCCTGTACATTTTGCTAAATTTTATTACAAAAAAAAATTGTTTTACATATACAAATACAGGAACAAAGATATCAGCTGTATTCCATTCCGGGAGTCATAATTTATGTACAATAATAAGCGGTATGAATTACACCAGTCCACATCGCGACACAAGAACAAAAGAGACCGAAATTTTTCCCTCAGTGATTTTATAATGTTATTTTTATTGGAATTTCTTTGACACTTGTCAATTTAGAATAAGGAAATCTAGGTATCTTTAAAAGAACATTGCAAACATTTAGGACTTTAATCATTTCATTCTCAACATGAAAAAATGCTGAACTTAGCAATTTTATAGAGCATATGTTTAATTTATTTAAAAAAAAAGGTGGAATTGGGTCAGGAAATAAGAGAAAATTTTAGAATGAAGTTAATATTTGCTAAAATAAGATAAAAATTGGAAATTAAGTCTTAGTTTAAGAGATAGCATTACATACATATATAGCCATCCAGAATTTTCATTGTTCCTATTTTTCTTATTTTTTATGCTAATTATACCATATCAAGTATTATAATAATTAAAAATCCGATCTAGGAAATTTTAATGAAACACCAAGTTTTCGATCTTATTGAAAATAAGAGAAAGTCATTTTGTATTGAAGCTATAACCATAATTACTCAAATACTGGGCTAAAATGGTCATTAGTGTGCCCCCGAGTTTGTCGCCAATATGGTAACCCAACACAAAGCTCTTGTAGTAACCCTAATGGTGTTTTGTTTACTTCTTCATACAATGGTTGAGTTGTACATGAGCTTCAAATCTTTTATGAAAAATTAAAAATAATAAAATAATATCAAATATTTTATTTTTGATCTGTATTTTAACTAAGATTTTTTGTATAGTTAAGAAGTTTCAATTATATTTTTAATGCGAATCTAACATTTATCCCTTTGCTCATTTTAATTGTCAGTATGCCATTTCACAAAATCGTCTGATTTATTTCTTTACGAAGTCGTCTGCTTTCTTTCTTTAAAAACCGTCTGCAATAGAATTATTCGCAATTCTCGTTCTTTAAAATTTCCAATTAAATCCATTCTTTTTGCATCTTTGTCTCATCAATTATTTTTTATTTACTGTTCATGTTATCCGCACATTCCTTATGTTCAATGTGCTAGCGAAGCTACTAGTTTCCCGGGCCTAGCGAAGCCGTTGGATGTTTTTTTAAGTTAAAAAATTCTGCCCGGGGCCTTCAACAGATGCCTAGGCATCTGTTGAAGGCACTGGGTCTGAAAAAAAAAATTAAAAGGCAATGCTTATAGGTAAAAAAAATCAATTATATTGCGAAAAGTCGTAACCGTAACTATCCCATAGAAGTGTTTGTTTACTTTATCCGCCATCTTTATTGGCGACTTGTCATCCTTGGCGTGGCAAGGGGCACACTATACGTAACCTTTACCAAATACTGAATTAGCTAACCAAAAAAAAGGAGTTATAGTTTTTTATCAGAATTTTTAGATCCATATTGGATTTGCATCCACAATAATCGGTATAATTATACCTAATTTATTTTCCAGCTGTTGACATGCGATGTTGTCTATTATTGCATTTTTATGTTCGCAAACGTAAGATTCCACCTCCAACCCCTAAATTTAGGTAGATCTAAAATGTAAATTAATCAGGTTTAAAAAATTTTGACGATTGCCAATGCTTTTTATACACTTCACAAAAAAAGAAAGGGGGAAAAATTAGGTTTTTCTTTTAATACTTTCCTATAAAATATTTCATAAAATAATTCCAGAATGTCCTGCAAAAGGCATTTACGTGATTCACTCCATTCAGTCTTTGGTTTTAATGAAATAATTCGATGCCAAGGGCTTTATTTTTATATTTTTGCAGGAGTGGTCATTTCCTGCGCACGAGCAGACGATATGTTTTCGATAAAGCTTTTTTAAAACTTCTCACTAACAAAAACAGAGGGGAAAAGTATTCTGCTTCCTCAACCGAAAAAAAGTTGCCGAATTTATTTATTTTTTTCTTTCAAAGAAGGCACGTACGCATTAAAAAAAAACGAACCAGTTCTGGATCCGGGTATGCTGGTGAATGTTTTCAGCCGGGTTTCGTTTTCGTAAAGGTATGCTATGGAAAATGAAACGGACAATACGTTCTTAGAACGATAGAATTTCCAGATGTCTGAACTTGATCCTGCAAGTTTTCGACTCGTTTGGAACAGTGCCAATTTTTATTTTCAACATTTTGAAATGAGTAGTATGAAAATTCTTAGAAGTAATAAATTATAACTCATATGCAAAGCATATTAGAGGTTTCCTGTTAAGAATTCACGGTCATTCTCAAAGTCTATGTTCTTTCAATAAAGCTGCAATTTTATTTAAAATATTTTCTTTATATTTTGTTTCAATAAAGATTCTCTTTTAAATTATTCACCAGTTTGTGCATTACTTTAAACTAGTCTGTTTCATTAAAAAATAATTCTTCGTCATAAAATGAGATTATTATTCATAAAGAATTCATTGAAGAATAAAATCTACTTGGTACTTTTCATTTAGCCTGGCTCAAGCGAAAAATCGCCGAATATGTAGAACTCCGCCAAATTTCTCGCAACGATTTTAAAGCGAAAAATCGCCAAATAATGTAGAATTCCAATAAATTTGTTTTGCGATTTTTCGACTAATTTTGAGACTTGAAAGGGGGGGACCACCGTTTTTCTAAATATCGACGCATTGGTAATCCGATTGTTTCAAACAGGTTAAAACTGGTTGATGATTTAAATTAAGACATTTCGTAAGAATTCAGAGAATTAGTAAGTTGGAAATCAAGTTGTAACTTTAATTGGCCATAAAAAGCCAAATGTGGCAACCTTCTGGATTTTTTTTGTAATAACCCTAAAAGCGAAAAATGAGTGCTTCAAATGCGATAAATTGCCAATTCATTGCCAACGCATTTTGTGACTTCAAACATCTGAATACATAACATCAATGCTCTCACGTGATTATAAATTAAAACATAGGATACTCAAAATTTGGTTTGTTGTACTCTTAGAAAAGAGAACTTTTTTTAAAAAAAATTTATTATGTCAAAAAACTATTTTACAAAAATTTGACTCAAATATAGGCTGTATAAAAATGTACATTTCTTTTTTTTTTTCTTTAATTTTTTATTGAGTTAAAGGACGAAAAAATATAATTATTTATTTCATTTATAAGATTTTTTCTGATTATTCGTATGTACCTATTTACAAAGGTTTAGAATCTAGTTAGTGGGCCACTGTTAGAGTAGATAACTACATTATATTCGCTCCATTTCAGAGTCAGTGATAAGATAAGCAGCAGTTGTAGAGCAATAAAGAAATGTCCCCCGGAAAATGACTTGCTGTTACTTTTTATTGACTCTTTCTTACACTTGTGGATTGCGTGTCTACGTTTTTAAACTGATTTGAAATTTCCGTTGTTTCCTACACCTTCATATGTATTGTATCTTTAGATCCAAGAGTCGGGCCATACAAAAAAAATTTCAGGAAGACATCAAAAAGAACCATTCAAAATTAAAAAATGTTTCATTTGTAGACAAACTCAAATCATCTAAAAGCGGCTCAAAAAAAATTCCACTGTTTTTACTTTTTCGTATGTGTGGTACAGAGAAATATTAGTAATCGTTTCAAAATTAGAACTCGATATTTTGATAATTTTTTACCTTTTAGACCATCTTGAGTTCGAAAAACACAATTTTGGAAAATGTCTGTTTGTCTGTGACAAAGACGACTAAAAAACGCTTTGATCTAGAAGAACAAAATTTAGTATACTGTTCTGATACCAAATTTTTGTATTGGTCTCAGATTTTTAGCAGATTCCATACAAAGTTTGACTAATGCAGTGGCAGTTGCCCCTGGGGCCCCACATCAGAGGGGGTCCCAAATCGAATAGAAAGTTTATTTTACATTTCCTTCTTTATTATAACTTTTTTTAACATTGCTTTTCAAACACAAAAAAGAGTGGGGGGACTAGGAAGTTTTTACAACGGGCCTCTATTAGGCTAAATCGAGCCCCGATTCCACTCAGAGGAAGTCTGTCTATTCGGTTTTTCGAATTTAATTTAACATTATAACTTCAAAATGAAAGAACTAGATAGATAAAATTAATTTCTTTTATTTAACATTGTAATGCAAACACCTCTCAAATTATCTAAAAATCTTTAATTATATTTTACAAAAAGATTAATTATAATTTTTTACAGCCTGATTAGTTCGTAGACATGTGATTTGTAATGGTATTAATTATATCTTTTTTCTGTATAATTAATAACAGATTTAAAAGTAAATTAAAGATAGACGAATCACACGTAAAATATCTTGCTTCTATACTTTTGTTCGAATCTCCATTAATATTCCCAACTGCGATTTTAATATATTAATAATTAAAAAAGAAAGATCACAATTCATTTTACAAAACAGTTTTTTTCTCATCAATTTTCAGAATCATTTTATTCTGGCTACTCATAAGTATAGGGTTATGATATAAAAAGATTTGTCATCGTTCAATAATTTTTCACCCTTGTAATTCATAGCATTCTGAAGTTATAATGTAAAAGATTTCCAAGGACAAAGATAAACGATTTCCAGCTTTTTATATTTTTTTTACTGTGTCGAGACGATATGACATTTGTTTCTTGATTTTTACTTTGTTTTGATTTGAGATAATTGTGTATACAATACGCAGCCAGTTCTGATAGTAGTTGAACACATCTGCCCTTTCCTTCTTACTTTTTAGTGACTCTGCAATATTGTTTTTGTAATGTTTTGATAGGATTATTTCGGGTAAATGCCCTTTCATCACTCATTCCATTAAAGCGATAACTTTTAACGTATCAAATTTGGTAAGTGATTTTGAGACTTTAAATGTAGTTTTATGCCGTTTTTGCTTCAATCGATTGAGAAGTTCGCCTAATTCGAATTTTGTATACTTTTATATGCTTGATAGGAATTAAACGCTGAAAGCACACTCCAAGGATCACACGATAGATTCAGCAAGGATGCTGAATTTACGCCAAAGATTAATATTTCGTAATATTTGTATTGTACGCGAATGTCGTACGAGGTGTTCTCTAGGACACTGGTTCTCAAATTTTTAGACATTTTGACCCCCTTTTTAGACTCAGTATTTTGGTAACCCCCTCCTATTGTTTTAACTCTGTCTAAAGTTTAGATAGAGATTTTGAAAATTTTACACGCACTCAAGAGTTCGTAAAGTATGTGTCGGGTATTGGCGCTACATCCTTTGACACTTCATATTTCTCCTTACTAGTATCATCCCATCTCGAAACTTTGATTGAACAGTTTACAGATTACATTCCAGTTAAGGATATGAGTGGGTTGTGTGAATAGTCAATCCGTTTAAGTGATCAGTCAGCTAAAGTAACTTTTAACAAAGCTTATATCTTCAAATTTTTATTACGTACTACCTGCCCCGACAGACTTCGTACTGTCTCAAGTTATTGGGCTTTCGTAGCCTGATTACGTACGTACGTGTTTCACAGCACTTAGAAAATAAAAAGAATCGTTGATTTCATAAATCCTTTCAAGAATAAAATAAACACATTAAGAGCTCTTAATGCCGCATTAATGTATAAAAAAGAATTTTTATCCCTAAGAACAACAACAATAAAATAATTTTTTTATCAGATCACAATCAATATAAACATGAAAAAATGAAACAACATCAAAGAAAAATGAACAAAATGATAAGTTTTATCAGCTTTCATAAATGCAATGGCAACACGTTATTAAAAGTTTATTTTTTTTAAATTAATTTTCGCCTATGGAATTTATATTGACGTCAAAACCCTCCTCCCAAAAACAAATCATGTTCTGACATGATAAAAATTAAAATAAGTCTTGTTACCTTCAAAGTTGGCATGAAATTGCCACGAAATATATTTGTTGCCCCAAAGGAAGTCATTTGGAAACAGTTATTATATTTTTGTATGTTTGTAAGGAAGTGTATGGAATTCGTACCAATTCCTGAAACCAATGAGTACAATGGCTCTGGTGGCCGAACCAATGGCACTAATTTCCCTTTGCCATTTGCGCAACACAATCCATTTGCTTCATTCTTGTATTTCAATGCCTTACAATGTGAGCAAACTAAGTTCATAGATCCAATAGCAACGCATTGGTAGGAACTGTAGTCAATTGAAACATCGTAGCTGAATGCCGCTCGTGAAATATTGAAAGTAACTTGAACACGACTCATTGCACGTGATTCTAATATTATAATCCTTTCAATTTCATTTCGTTCTTCAAGTTGCTGTGCAGTCCGAGTAGATTGAAAATTAGCTTGGTTTGTAGCATTTCTAGTTCTACGGCCCAAATTGCTACGCTCGCGTCTTGGCATGGGTCTAAATGTAAACACACTAAACAAATAAAGTTACACTAACAACAGTTACACAACGCTAACAACAGTTGGTTTTCAAGACATGCGAAAATTTAAAAACAGCTTGGAGAATGCCTCGCTCAGAGGAAATAATAGTGACACACACCCCCTTTTCTTTTTTTCTCTTCCTTTTTTTCTACAAGTCCTTTTTTTTCTTTCTATATATTTTTTTTCTTTATAACTTTTCTTCCTACAAACCCTTTTTTCCTTTTCTTTTTTTCTTCGCTGCCTAGACTTTATTTTGAGCAGGAATAGATAAAATATCCATACAGACTAAACACCAAAAAAAATTAATAAAAAAGAATCGTTTAATATATAAATCCTTTTAAAAATAACATTAACACATTAAGAGCTCTTAATATCGCTTTTATAAAAAAAAAGAATTTTTATTTTTAAGAGCAACAAAAAAACTTTATATCAGAACACAATCAATAGCAATATTAAAAAATCCCCTCCTTTTTTTTCTATCCTTTTTTTCTTCACTACTTTTCTTTCCACAAACCCTTTTTGTCCTCTGTTGATCTTTTTTTTTCTTTATTTATTACTTTTTTATGACTTTATTTTGAGCAGGCATAGATTAAATATTCATACCGACTAATAATGAAAGCAACTATTTTCTTTCTTTTTTAAACATCCCGTTATCTATGAATGAAAACCAATTGACTTCGCGTATTTCTTTCTAAACAAATCATAATTTATTACTTCCTGCTAGCTCACTCAGTTGGCGTGGGGGAAGGAAATGAAGGTTTTTGGCGGGAAAGTGAGAAAAGTGTCGTTTTAACTATTTTCCACGCAGTTTTTTAATTTTTTCTCTTCATAAGAACCATCCTCGTGTCTTACCGAAAATATTAAAATAAAAATTAGCCGAATCGGTCGAGCCGTTCTCTAGTTTTGCGCTTAGCAACGCATTTCGAGCTGCATTTTTATTATAATAGATTATAAAGGAATACTCAGAACTGTCCGCAACAACATTAAAAACTTAGATGCCATTTTCTACACATTACTACTGTGAACAAGGATTCTCCATAACGATAAATTTAAAAACAAAATCAAGAAATCGTTTGACACTGGAAAATGACATTATTTTGTGTGTTACAAAGCTCATTCCAGACATTAAAAAAATTGGTTAATTCCAAACAAGCTCATGTATCCCATTAACTAATAGAACATAAAAAACAACTTGTATGTGTATTAAAAGCTTTATGAGTACTCTTTTTTTAATGAAAACTACAGCAACAAAAAATTTTTCTTTAATTTCTACTTCTCGCGACCCCCTTGAAGGTCGTGATCCACCTTTTGAGAACCCTTGCTCTAGGAGAACACTTTCGTTAGAAAGTAAGCGATTAAATATTGAGTTACCATGCTCGTTGGTTTTAAAATGAAACAGTTTGTGCATGATATTATTTTGTGTGTAGTCATCGCAAAATAAATAACCTACTTTTGATTAGAAACTGTCGGGGAATCTTTTTATAGCCTTTTAAACTTAGAAATGCAGTATAGAGAACAAATTCTGTAAGGTCTTTTAAAAACTCGTTTTACTTCTAAGGAAAAGAATTTTCACGGGGATGGCGCCTGTTCCTCGTAATCTGGGAGTCCCGATTCAGGCATGGTTGTTCTGTGTTCCATCTAAGGTGTGTGATTGTAACCCCCCCCCCTATAAAAAGGGTTTGTGCTAGCAACTGTGATGAGAGAGAAGCTAAGTCGTTCTCTTGGCCCTAGTTGGCGCTACTGCTAAACAAGAGAGACGCTGATTAGGCTTTAAATCGCTGACTGACTCAGAGAGCGTATTCATGGCAAGTGCCTTAAGAAACAACAACAGAATTTGGAAAGGTATTCGTTCAAAATTGCTCATAGAAACTCCACAGTTTGGTGAAAAATAGGAAAATATAATTGAAAGAAATTATTCTATTAACATTCGCCTTGAGATTTAATTTTTTTAAAAATTATTTATTTGCCATTAGACATTAAAATTTTAATTATAAATAATTATCCTCAAATTGTCCTCACAATTCTATTGAAGTAATAATTTTTTAAACTATTTTTCGTGACTTCTGATAATCCTTGAAGATTTCGTGTTCTATGTAGAATACTACTCATTTACTCTAAAACACAATTAAAATTCTTTTTTATTTTATCCTAGCCGCATCTAGCTACCAGTTATTTGAAATCGAAATTAATAATTGCTAAAATTCAAATATTTTCTGTAATAAATCCTGCAATAATAACTTCCTTAACAATGTATTTTAAACTTCAAATGTATAATGGATAAATAGGTAACGTATTATTTTAGAAACTTTAAACTTTTTTTGGTTGTACTATGCACTTTCTAACATTTTGTCTATGCCTTTATATTCATTCTATTTCCCACCAAGGAAGAAGTACCTCAAATAAAATAATGGGAAGCTTGCGGTTGGTGGTTGGTTCTTGCCAATATGGTGGGTACAAAAATGGTGTAGGATCGACTACCTCGTATTGATGATGGGATATACTTCCCAAGGGAAGGATTGTCCATTTAGAAATGGCATTTAGGATTCTACCTCATTTCCCTCCAATGCTGCCTCGGTGGTCCGATCATTCATATCCATACATGTATCTCAGAGTGGCGTAGAGTTGTTAAATCTTAATTATATAAATCTGATCATTTCAGCACAAAAAAGCAGCAATATTAAAATGCATTGAATTTTTCTCTAATTCTGTGCTCGATTCCTCTTAATTATAAACACAACAAAACACCAAAAAAATTATTAAAAACATATCTTATATTTAAAATGATTCTCAATTAAATGTTATGTTATTTTTTTTATTTGTATGATATTTGTTACATATAAATATTAATCATCGTCATCGTATTGTGTTGTATGTTATGTTGTTTCTTATTTATATGATGTTAATAAACACACTTAAAAATTATTTTGATATGGAATCTTAAATTAAAGTCATTCAGGTTTATTTTATATTAAAATCAAATAAAAATGTCTGAAATCGGGAAGGAAAATCTACACAGTTTCATTGTCCAAGCTCTTCTAAAGGACCAATTCTGGACATATAACGACGATAATTAGCAAATCTGTAGCTTTATCTATAAACTTTCAAATCACACCAGTGGAAGAAGGCTAAGTCAAACATGATGGATTTTGGGTTGAATTGGATTCCAAATGTCAAATATTCATGTTCTGTATCTAAGGCCTTACTAGCAAGCTGCAACTGCCCCGTTTCAATTTCCATATTTGAATTTTAGCAAGCTTATGTTTATGAGCTGACATATTATCTATAAATTGAGGCAAACATGATTGAAGATTTCTATCCTACTATTATAAATGTGAAAGTTTGGATGGATGGGGTTCAATCACGCCAGAACGAAATTGGATGGAATTTAGCTCAGAGATAGATTATAATCTACAGAAGAACATAGGCTAATTTTTATTCCGGTTCATTGAGTGATTATTTTATTTATTAATTAAAAACTAACTTTTCCGCCAAAAAATAAAATAAAAATCTAAAAACATCTGCCTGAGCTTTTTGAATCGTTTGCTTTCATTTCTCTATTTCCGGTGCTCATTTATTATAAATGGGATAAAGGAATAATTATTTTGTTCTGTTTAAAATCGTCTGCTGACGGATTTCATCAGAACAGAAAATAAAAAAAATCTGCCCTAGCTCTTTGAATCGTTGTTTTTTATTTAACCGTTTTTCATTTTAACATTATTTTACCATTCTAATGTAATTCTTTGGGATTTATTTGTTCTTTCGTTGATTTCTTGGCAGAAACACATTTTCATCAATGAAAAGTTCAGCTGTTTTTGTATAAAATTTCTTAAATCGTTTCATGCCCTTATAAGAAAAATTAGTTGAACCCAGTAAGTGCATTTATTCTTTAAGAAAAACATCTGTCTGTAATAGTGAAACTATTAAGAACAGGTGTATTTATGTGTTTTCTTACTCTGCTCTTGTGTTAATATAATTCGATCTTTCTGTTCATTTCTCTTGATTTTTTTTCCAGCTATGCGTATTCCTTTTGCCTACTTTCATTATTTTTTATTAAATTTTTTGAGTGCATTCCATATTACTTCATTTATTGATACTTTTCTGTGTTTCCGTTAATTTGCTGCAAACTTCATCGAAACCTTAAGATTGGAAATGCTATTGCTGCCGTTCACGCCACATTCAGCCATTTCGCTAAAATTTGGTGGTACACTATTTTTTGTAATGACAAACATGACTGTATATTAAAGCTGCTCCATTAAATGTTTTTGTAATTCGATTATATACGCGTCAACTATATATTTTTCATATATGCTTACAGTGGTATATTTCCATTAGCAAATAATGTAGAATTCCGCCAGATTTCCTCAAATTTCTCTAGCGATTGCTCGTTTGCACCCGGCAAACGGAAAATGCCTTTATAGTTTTAAGTAAATAGTTTTTAAGAAGTTTTTCTCTCCCACGCTAATGAGGTTAGACGTAACATGTTTTCTACCGGTAATTTTAAACGATTCTGGCTATTTTCGTAGGGTATGATAAATTTAAAATTAAACATTGTTAAGTAATAAATCTTTCGATTCCTTCAGAAGTGCTTTTGAATAAAAATAAAGCAGATGAATTGAAATTAAAATTTTCTAATTTGCATTGCGTTACCCCACCTGGTGCTTAAAATTCGCGTCTTTGCTTTACTCTAATTGACGTCGAAAATTTATGCATGCTTGCTGTTTTGAGAACTTTTTAGACTGTCAGTTCTCATATATACGCATCAAAATTTCCACGCGTACGATGTCGCGGGTAAAAGCTAGTAATCCATAATTCTTTAATGGTCAGATAACTGGACTTATAGCTGCCAATTTCAGTACAGAGTTATTCCTTGGAGAATCGTACTCATTAACAATTAAACAATGTGTTAATTATCCTTTAGTTATCCCGAAGCATATCATTCACAAAAATATTTGTACGCTTGTCTAAATTTTAAAAAATAACCTATAAAATAATCAATAGTATAAAATGAAGTCTCCTGAAAGCGTCTGTACGTTTGAACCTCAAAACTCGAGAAATAGTGAATGGATATTGGAGATAATTATTCCATTTTGTAGAGCATTTACTGAGGAAGGTTTTAGTTCATTAAGGTTCTATGAAAACAAAAACAAGAAGTCTAATAATTGCTATTTTAGTTTTGCACTTATCTGCGCATGTGTGAAAACCTCGAACGGCGCAGGTGCAAATAGCAACAGCTGTCGTAGACATATGCGATATATTTCTTTGTTTACGTCTGATTTTAAGCAGCGATTCAAAACTCATTGTGTCCCCTACCCTTCCCCAAACTAAATTCAACTTTGGTAGGAAGAGGGAAGAAACTTTCATTTAGCGAATGCCAGCGAAATAATTTCAGCACTTAGAAAAGGCGAGTCTTTTGATGAGCGAAATAACATGTCTTTCTTTAAATCGCACTGCAACTGAATTGCGGAGACAGAATGAATCACCCGAGGAGCGAAATAATTGCCTGTGTTTTGTCTACGGACATATATTGTTACTTTTTTAACAGTCCAAATATTTTTGAATGTGAGCTGTAAAAATAGTTTTGTAGCTATTTTTGATCATTCCTAAATATATTTTTAATGTTTGTTTGATGTTGCGTAATATGCTCATGTCGTATCGGGTGGAGGCTTGACATACATAAGTTTAAAGCTAATATTTCTTGGATGTTATGCACGGACAACGCTGTGCGAGTACTGCTAGTTTCATTTTATAAATTTTGTTTCCGTACGATTTTTTCTTTACTTTTAATAAATTTGTAAGTATAATTCAGAACAATAATTTTTTGTATTAGTTATTGCACATGCGCATACACACCTTTCAGAAATATTAAATGCACATTTTGTGTACAAATTATTATAAACTAGCTCTTACCCGCGACTTCGTATGCGTGGAAATTTTGATGTATATATGTGAGAACTGGCAGTCTAAAATGTTATCGAGACCGTATGCAAGCACAAATTTTCAACCTCAATTGGAGCAACTCAAAGACGTGAATTTTAAGCACCAGTTGGGGTAACGCAATGCAGATTAGAAAATTTTAGTTTCAATTCATCTGTTTTATTTTCATTCAAAAGCACTTTTGAAAGAATCAAAAGATCTATTAATTAACAATGTTTAATTTTAAATTTATCATACTCTACAAAAATAAACGGAATCGTTTGAAATAACCGTTACGTGTAACATCATTAGCGTGGGGGGGGCGTTATGTTATTAAAACCATAAGGGTATTTTTCCGTTTGTCGGGCGCAAATGAACAATCGCCAAAGAAATTTGAGAAAATTTGGCGGAATTCTAAATTATTTGCTAACGGAAACATACCATTTTAAGCATATATAAAAAATATATAGCTAACACAAATACAACTTAATTAGAAAAAAACACAGTGGAACAGTTTTAATATATAGTCATTTTCGCCAAAAAAAAATAGTTTGCCACCAAATTTTAGCGAAATGGCATTTCCAAACAAAAGGATTCGGTGCCCGTTGCAGCAAATTAACTGAAAATAGAAAAAAATATCAATAAATGCAGTAATATGGAATGCACTAAAGAATTTAATCGAAAATGATGAAAATAGGCAAAAGAAATAAGTACAGTAAGGAAAAAACCAAGAGAAATGAATAGGAAATAAAGAATTATATTAACTCAAGAACAGCATAAGAAAAAAAATTTAATAAACATTCCTTTAGAATAGTAAGATAATATTAAAAGAACACCGGAAATAGAAAAATAAAAACAAACGATTCAAAAAGCACAGGCAGATGTTTTCAGATTTTTTTATTTTTGGGCGGAAAAGTTAGTTTTTAATTAATAAAAAAATAACCACTCAATTAACCGAAATAAAAATTAGTCTATGTTCTTCTGTAGACTATAATCTGTCTATGTGCTAAATTTCATTGAATTTCTTTCAGCCGTTCTGGCGTGATTGAACCCCATCATCCATCCAAATTTTCACATTTATAATAGTAATATAGATAACAATACCTTTTTTTTAAAAAAAATGTTATACAAATTCATGCCTCACATTAAATAATCCTATAACTTTATTATAATTCTACGATGTTCCGAAGTAGAGCTTCCATTCTTCTTTAATTATTGCTGGTATTATTTCAGATAGCGTTAATCATAATTTGTAACCTTGAAGACAAATTTTTATCATTTCTTTTTATCTGTTAAGCCAGAATGCTAAAAACATCAGATACGAAGTTATGTCACTTACATTGAAAAGAAAAAGATATTATTTCTCCCTCTTCAGATGAGATAAACAAAGTCCTCTGTTTTGGTTATCATTTTCCGCCATCTTATTAAAATTCAGAACACGAAAGCGAACTTAGCTACTTTTAGAAACTGAAAGGCCATCTTGTTGATCATTCTAATGAGAATACAGGTCGTTTCAAGGTTGTGTCTCTGGATAACGTTTTTCAGAAGGATTAATTTTTCATTCTAATAAATGTTTTTAGTTACAAACAGTTTCAATTCTTTTAATTTTTCTTCAATTCTCAAACTGGTGACTTAGGATAGTTCAGTTTGTTTGTTAAATTGTTTTCCTTTTGAGTTGATATTAGATTCTTTTTATCGTTTTTATTAGAAAAATAATTTAAAAAATGAAAGAGAATTAGATTTATTTTTTAATTCGAATCCAAGCATTATATGATCATATTTTGATTCGTCTACTTTTACTTTGTATATATTATTCCAAAAATCAAAATAATTAAGAAATATTTGTAAATACATTAAAAATATTTTTAAAATTTATCAAAATTACGGAAACAGATTAAATGGAAATGAAATTTTTTTTTTATTAAGACTTAGTGGTTGAGTTTAAAGGATCTAATAATGATTTTTTTTGTCTTAAAAGGCTCCTTTGTTATCAGGGAAAATGCTAAATTTGATAAAAAAAATTATATAATTAATAAATGCTTATTTAAATTATTTTTTTATTATTTTCACAATTATCTGTTTGTTTTATAGAGGAATAGAGCTTAAATTAAAATCTTTGTTTAAGTTTAAGCTTTGTTAGATCTTAAAGAGCTAGAAAAGCTTCAGTTAAACGATATCGTAGATATTCCAACACTCTTCTCATAAGAAACTTTTTTTTTTTTTTGAGTTTTGCTTTTACTGCTTCGATATTGAATCGGTTTTATTTTTTAAGGGATGTAAATATCCTCATAATTATCATCCTGCTTTCATGTAAAAGGAATAAAAAGTCATTTTTGCATAAAATTTGTATTCAAAAATTAAAATTTTGATATTAATGAGAAATAATAATCGCAGTTCCATTGCAAATTGAGTTTTTATTGTTCTGAAAACTAAAAATAATTTTCAGTTTCATAAAAAGTTATTTTTGTATAATATTTGTATTCAAATACCGATATTAATAATGGATTATAATTTTAGTTCCATTGAAAAGTTCTTAATATTAAAAAAAACTCTTTTATTTTCAGAAGCTCAAAACCTTCAGGTGCAACAAATAGTCCTTTTCAGTTGATTTTCATCATTTCACAAGGCATTCGAAATCAATATCATCACCAGCCATTGCATCAGTACTTATGAAACATTTTCTTAGAATTAAGATCTTTATACTTCCGAAAGGATTGAATTTCATGTAGTATAAATTTTTCCTCGAAATATTTGAATAGAAAGAAAGAAAACTCAACACATTTTAAATACAACACAGAATATAACAGCTCATTTTAAGAGTCCGAACAAAGAATTATAAAGTATTCATGATCTCTAAATTTGAAAAATGTATTATTCCCAACTTATAAAAACAAGGAAGAAAAATGTGTTATAATGTTTATCCTTTTATTTAAAAAATGAATTTTTTTACTAAAAAAAGTTTTTATTTAAATTTTATTTGTTATGCTGTTCCGGTTGATTGTAAAAAAAGATTAACAAGGGAACAAACAAAACTAATAATATAAATAATTAGGCACATGCAGTTCGAAGACCTTATAAAAGAAAACGGGGGGAAAAAGGAATTTAACATATAATTTTTATAAAATGAAAAAACAAAATTAGATGTGTTCAAGTTATTGTCTGTTTGCCTTGCTTTCTGTTTTGAAATATTTATATTTATTGTTGGAAAATAGGTAATTATTACAGGGAAAATAGGTAATAGATACAGAACAATTTTAAACACATTAATAATATTATTATCAAAATAAAGCATAATGTTTGCAAAAAACTAAATATAACTACTGTCAAAAAGAGTAAATAATTGATTAGAACACAATTTTATTGTTCCACTAAAGAAATGCTCTATCAGTCACGGTTATTAGTTTTGTATGTACTAACTGCGTTAACGAAATTTCCGATCATTGACTAGGTGAGTCATCATTCTTAGGTAAAGAAACGGTTTCTTGAAATAATGTATCATTGATTCTTCTGGCAATTTTCCAACGAAACCCGATACTATAGTTGACTAATCTTTAGGCTTCGAGATGCCCTTCAAGTTGTACGTCAGTTGACGTCAGGATAGAACAGCTGAAATAAAAACAAAAAATTCTGTTTCATTCGAGCATGTTGCCCTTTCCCTGCGAGCGTCAGTGGCATGTTTTCACAACAGATGTTTAGAAACATAAACTGGAATAACAACTTTTATCGGGTTTGCGAGTTCAGGTGCAGAGTGGGCGCCATTTTCGCACGCATAATCAGTACAGTCCGTTTATGCTGTTCCATTGTGGTTAACGGTACTTAGAAACGTTCTGTCTTGCATTTCTTTGTTAATAATCAGATACAAAATGTTTACTGCAGATATTCGAAGTGTTTCTTTTGTAAATTTCTTATTCCTGGGAACACATTTGCTTCTATTGAGAGTAAAAACTTTTGATAATTCCCGTTATAAAATGAAATTGGTCATAAAATAAAGACATGAGAAGAATAAACGGATTTGATGTATTAAAAAAATCCAATACTATTCTTATCAGGATTTTTAAAAAATCTAATATTGGATTCTTAATTATATTTTTGAAGTCTAGATTTATTTTAGTAATTGCATTAATTTCTTGAAATTTTTAAATTCAGTTTTAGATATAAAGTTTTCAAAAGTGTCTAAATTTATTTAAAAAGTATAAAAAGATACTTTATGTATAAAAAGCATGTAAATTTAATTTATTAAAAAGTTATAATGGAAGAAAAAGAGATCTTTCGTTGATTACGGGACGAATATTTACCATCTTCCTGAAAAATAACAATCGTTTAACCTCATCTGAAACACCTGCCCTCAGGCTTTTTTTTTTTTTTTTTTTTTTTTTTTCGTTTTGGCTCTGACCCTAAACTAATTCGCCTCGAAGTCTGTTTTTCCATGCATCTTGTTTATTCCCCAAATAAACAAAAGTTAATGATTAAAGAAATTTAGAAATAAAATAGTATGGTTTGCCTTTTTTAAAAACAAAATATACACAGAAATTTTAGAAATACAGATATTTCGAAGCCTAATAGTAACTGTGAATGTAAATGCAAGTAAAATATTTTGTTAATGCATGATAAATGCAAGCATAAAGATAAACATCTAAATATTTGAGTGATTCATACATTATGGTTATCTGGTTATGCTGAGTAAATAGAATTTTACAGGTACACAATGAGGCTGAAGAAACAGATGCTATTACTAATAGCATGAACGATGAATGTTTCTGGGAATAAAGAATGCTATTAAACTATGTTTATACATGTTGAATGGCAGGCATGTTGCTGTGCATTTAAAGTTTAAGGAAAATTTATTGATTTTTAGATTTGTATTTTCTCGATATGTTATAGATTATGTTTTTCATTGGATTGACTTTGTTGGTCTTTAATTCCAATGTAATCAAAGAATGAATTTGAATACTGCTCGACTGTTTTATATTGAGAAATTTTATTCTAATAATGACAAAGCATGCTTAGTTTTAAATAAAAAATTCTTTATTCTTTATTTTTGCTTTGTATATGATTAGTTAAAAAACTGAAAAACAAATTACTTTCTGAATAATTTCGAATATTTTGGTAGAAAATTCTCTATCAAATTATTGAAGATTTTTTTTCTTTTCAAGGTTTACTTGAAGTAAATTGCAAAAATAATATTATTAATGAGAAAACATATAATTGAAAAAGTAATCGAAGAATTTTTGGAAGATTTTAAACTATAGATAAAAGCTTCTGAAAAAGAAATTAAAGCATGCAACATCAACAATTGAAGCAACAACAACTACAATAATTACATTTGAATATTTTTTCCTTATCTTATTATTTAGTATTTTTATTATTATCAGTAATTTATTTATCAAAATGTCTTTAGATGAAGTAAAAGAAGTAGAAAATACTAATAACATAAAAATTTTGAGAAAAGAATTGTTTTAAAGGCCAATTATAGATAGTTGATGCTTTGGTTTTATTTACAAGCTGTTCATTAAAATTTCTACGTTAAAAAAGCTTAGAATACCAGCCCCCCTATTTTTAATTTAAACAACCAAAATTAAAAATAATTATAATAATCTAGAATGATTTACAAGAATAAGTGTATGTGCAGCAAAATCAACAAAAAAGGTTGGATTATTATTATTTTTTTCTTTTTTTTTTTTATCTCAAAGGAATATATAGTGTATTTTCGTTCTCTCTACAAAAATGATTTTTAAGATTTTGCATAAATGAAAAATCTATAAACGTTTGATATCTAAAATATTTTAAAAATAATTTGTAAATATTCTTTCTTACATTCCGTATTAATCAGGGTTTTTTTTAATGATATATAAACAGAGAGACGAAAAAGCTAATTGCCCAAGATGTCAAATATAGCATATAAATTGTATTAAATACTACTTCCTAACTATATATTACAAATATATTTTTTTATCCGATTTCAGATTAAACTGCGAGATTTCGTTATCAGTTGTGAATCAGCAATGCCATCTGATTACTAGAATTTAAAAGTTATTTTAATTTTGAGTAAATATTTAAGAAATGTAAACTCTGTAAAAGATAATCTATTTTATCGAAATCAAGATCTAGTTACGTTATTTGCTTAGTCCAATGGTAAGCTTCAGAATGATAAGAAGAATCCAGCGAGTGCGTTTTCTTTTTAATCATTTTCTTTTTCTGATAAGTTAGCTTGTAATTTGATTCAATGCATATTGAATTAAATAAAGAGAGAACTGTTAAGCTCGGGTGCTAACATTTTCTAATGCATTACTTAGTATGCATTGATTCGTCGAATATTTGATTTTAAAATATAATTTCTTATCTTTTTAATTATGATAATAGTTTTCTTTCCTTTTTTTGGATGTAGAAGGATGAAAAATATTAACTAAGTTTTAACCAATTAACTGCATAAGTTATTCTTAAAATTCCTTCAAGTATCCTTTTTCAAAACCAAGCAAAAAAGCATATACTTATCGAACGCAGTACAAATAGCTGCATAGTAAATTTTGTAAAAAATCGCAATAAAAATAATAAGATATGTTTATTAGATAAAAATTACACATTGATCACTCCAAAATGAAGATTATTAAACTGATTAAGATGGCTATATTTTCTTAACTATTTTTTGTAGTTCATTTGAATAATTAAGATGCTTTGAGTTAAAAATTTTAAATTTATAATTAAAATGTACATCAATATTTTTCAAAATATTATTGAAATTATTTATGAATTGATTGTATGGAATAAATAAAAAAGTCTTTTCTTTTTAGAAAAATTGTTTTAAATGTTTTTCAAATGAATAAATATGTAACAGAATCGATATCTTCTACACTTATTTTAATAATTCTTCCGCATAACTGGGTTTTCGAGCATTGCCCCTAGATCAATACATTATAACCAGGCTTCTGGGGCATTAATACTTTTTTAAAGCTTAATAAGGTTATGTAATTGCGAAAAAGCTGTCCATGTGCTGCGTACTGTGAAGATTATGCGGGCTCAAATAATTATATGGTTTGGGAGTCATAGAGCTTCAAGTTCGAAACCCGATTCAATAGAGATTTTTTGTGTATTGGGTCAAATGCATACTAAATATGATATTTTGGATCAAATCTCTTTTCACTAATATGGGACGGAAGCTTGGTAAGCAGAAAACAGCTCATATGTTGTCCTAGAATTCAAAATGATGATTTCCATTCCAAATAATCAAACATGGTGCTAATATAACTAAACGAAACTGAAGTACTATAGAACAATAATATTGTTATGGAACTTCTTCCACTAAGTCTGTAAAATCAAAGGTTATATAGTGGGTGTATGGTGTGAGACAATCAACTGACTCTAGTAATAAATGTTGACTTTATTAACACGAAGACACAGACAACAAACACATAGCCGGTAAGCACACAAACAATACATAGCAGGGCATTTAGAACAAACAACAGCCCACAAGCAGTAACCGGTAGATAACAACAACCACGGCATACAAAGCGTACAAACAGAACTCAGCAGGAGGAGGAAATCCCCATGACTATCCTCTAAGGTCTCTCCAAACGCCTGCAATTCATCATTGTCATACAAAGGAA
Source organism: Argiope argentata (assembly GCA_026289955.1). Taxonomy (NCBI): domain Eukaryota; kingdom Metazoa; phylum Arthropoda; class Arachnida; order Araneae; family Araneidae; genus Argiope; species Argiope argentata. Next base: position 290,549 of record JAOUZG010030537.1, on the reverse strand, counting down.
TGGCTGCACATATAAATCTATCGTGGCCACTAAGTCTTCTTAGCCGATACTCTGCCACTGGGGGCTCTGGATCAGAGGTGGTCGTTCCGTGATTCTGGTCTAAATTAGATCTGTGGATGAGTGAATGAAAGGCATGAATGAAGTTCTCCCCATAAAAAAGGCTGTCACACACCAGCAGTCAACGTACTCTTGGTCCTACATGGCGATACTGACAAAAACTAGGCTTAAAATCGCTGATTTAGTCAGATAACTTGGCCATAACAAGTACCATAACCAACAACATATCTTTTCATTGGACGGAGCTGGATAATAGAAACTGTAATTCTTTGAATTTTATTTGTTTATTATTATTATTTATTAAAATGAACAAAAATTATTTTCAATAAAAAAATGAAAATAAAATTTCTTTAATAAAAGTAGTTGCTTTTACTAAACTACTTTTAACAAGAAATAATTGAAAAGATACTTTTAGTAAATTATTTTTGTAAAAGTAGCCCCCAGCTACTTCTTTGCTTCATCGCATTAGGATTTCGCAGATTCTCAAATACGTTTATAAGATAAGCAAACTGTCAAAGATTAAGATTATGCAAAGGATTTGATAGGCTAATATTTTAATAAATTTTCTCGTTCTAGGAAAGTGTTTTGTTTGATTTTGCGATTGCAGGGAATTAATTCCATTGAAAAATGTTCCCAAGTGAATGAGAGGAGTGGAAAGGGGCAGAAGCGGCGGCAGGAATTTGCCGACGGGGAGGCAAGACAAATCTGACAGGGGGACAAGCCCAATATCTCCCATTTAGCTTCAAAATAACTCAAAATAGTTAATTTTACATTCAATTAAAGAAAATCAAGCATTATTTAGAATTTTTTATTCAGATACAGGCCTTTTCTTTCATTGTTCATTGTACATTTGTTAACAAAATAAATATATGTTGTTATGCGATATCTCATTCACTTGTCGGATATATTGCCAAAATGAGTGCAAATTATAGGTTAAATGAACGACTATTTACTCAAATGTCGGAAATCTGCAGGCTTCTTCGACATTCGTCGCATTGAGTTCATAGTCGCTTGATCAAAAATTGTCAATAAATTAGCTTATCACCTTTGTCGGTTATATTGCCAAAAGTAGTACAAATTATAAGCTGAATGAACGGCATTTGAATCAGATGTCTGAAAATCTGCTTAGCATTTGTGTTCGACATCCATTATTTTCAATTTTTAGGTCTATCAAAAGTTGTCTATGAAAATATGGCATATTATTGATCTACCACCATATCGAATATTTTGCCAAATATAGTCTAAACAATATAACCATCACTTGGATATTTCGAATGTTTATAATTTGTTAATTTCAAGGAGGTTTTTAAATAATCATATTCGATAATGCACAGCTCTCTACAACCATCCTGAAATGATGAACATTTTTGCCGACGAAACTCTAAATACCTCGTCGACAGGGGAGGGGGGCAAGAGGCTACCTACAGAGGGGAAATTGCCCCCCCCCCCCTAGTCCCTCTGGAAAGGGGATGGAATTAAAGTGATTTATTTTTTGTTTCTGATCGAAATAGCTTGTATGAATTCCTATCGATCAATCAATATTTTACATCCAATTGTTTCATTGATAAGAATTAATTTTGGAAAAGATTGAGCCAAAATAAGCATTATCTGTAACTGAAAGTGGATGGTTCACTGGAAAATAGTTTTATATAACGAACTAAACAGTTGCTGCAAATGACTACTGAAGAATCGAATCATCATTGGAAATGAAACATTCTTAATATCTTTTATTATTGAAATGATTGAAGTTTCAGACTGAAAGTAAAGAAAATGATTGTCTATTGAAATGGAATTGACAATCTTGGCACCAATAAGTCGGCAGAACGCTCCGCCTACTAATTTTGTAGCGCCATCAAGTGGCGAAATGGTATAAGCTTGAGTGTGTGTTACGGTGAGTGTTGAAAATAAAGCAATGATGATACATTCCAAGAGTTTCATTTATTTGTGATTACGTTTTCTAAAAACTGAGCAATCATTGACCAAAACCATTATTTAAGTCTATTTGATATATTTTAACTTAGCCTGAAATGCTTTTTGATTTACCCGAAATTTATGAAAAACTTCACGAATAACTGCTTTTATTACGAAATATACAATTTTCTACATTTGGAAGTTTCCTTTCCACTATGAAATGGGGGGATGGTGGCACTTATAGCTCAAGAAGCCTTTAATCCAGTCCTTTATAAAATATTCTAAATGTTTTTGCCATATTTTTCTGTATTTATTTAAGACTTTTTACTACGAAAGTTAAATAAACAACAGTGAGTAGAAAACAACATGATTGAAATAAAACAAATCTATGTATGTTAAATTTTTGTCATGAAGTATACCAGATGTATTTGTATCTTTAATCCAAAGTCCAATTTTATTTGGTATTTACTTATGTATTTTCAAATGATGATGTATTTCAATTCTCTTCTTCTGTAAACAAATATTTATATAAAAGAGAAAAATATTTGTAACATCAGGTTTGAAAAGTATAAATAAAAATCCATTTGAAAAAAAAAATATTTCATTTAATGATGTTGCATATATAGTTTTACTTATATTGTGAGATTCAAAGAAAATAAAGATTTTTTTTTCATTTTTTATTATATATATATATATATATATATATATATATATATATATATATATATATATATATATTCTTTATTCTTATTTAAATATCAAAGTATCTAATATAATTATTACTTATGTGTTTATTATGCATGTGATTTAATTACTTCACATACATAAGTATCTGATACAATTCTAAATATAAATTCTCATTTTCTATAAAATATTAAATAAAAAGAATATGCAAATCAGGACAGTCGTTTTTATTATTGGGATAAATAGTTTAACATTGATGTAAAATTATGCTAGGATCAAAGAAAAAAAATTTGATGAATATTCAAAATATATTAATTTATGATATTAAACGTGAAGATATTTAAGATTTGATAACACAAATAAATAATACAATTAAATAATTTCCAAAAAATGTGTAATCAAATTCTTTGAATAATTAATATTCGTATTTAGATCTTGTATCAATAATTTTGAGAGCTTCTGAAGATTGGATGCCATTACGTATAAAGAAAAAAAAATACAAAATAAATAATCAAGAAAAGTAAACGATTTTATTTATCGAGCATATATCTACAGAATTATTTTTAAAACCATTATTGAATATTTCAGTTTAAGAATTTTAGTAATTATTTTTTCAGTGAGTTCCAAAGATTTTAGTACATTATAGATAATGTCAAAAGTAAAACGATTCGTGTTAGAATAAAATATTTTATTCTCGAACAATCGCTATTCGAAATGAGGTTATAATCATAGAGCTGAAATATTAATATATCAGCTTTATGGTTACAATCCGTAGTTTCGAATAATCTAGATTATAAGTCTTGAATTTTGATATAATTTTTTCATCAAAAAATTTCATTTCACTTTTTCCTTAGTTTCGAATAATCTAGATTATGAGTCTTGAATTTTGATATAACTTTTTCATTAAAAAATAGATAAAATTTATTTGATATTTTAAATTTTTTTTATAAATAATTGTGGTAAATAACATATGTCTTCAAATTTGGAATTAAAGGAAAGGAAAAGAAAATTCTAGAAGAGAAGTAGGCGTATTCTGTGTTGTTATTTGGGACAAGATCATTTCCATAAAAAAAATCACATTTCGGAACACCTATTTTTTTTTACTATTTATACAGGAAAGAGTTAGTAAAAAATAATAATAAAGTCTTGTCTTGTAAAAGAAATTAAAAGAAGAAAAAAGAATGGACATTGGTAACACGATATTCCTTTTAACGAAATTCAGAAATTTGTTGTCTGTAATATACAATCTACCATAAATCTTTTTATAATTTGTAACCAATTTATAAAAAACAGAGTAACCATTTGATTAATTTTTTGTGCTTTTATCAATGACTAATTCGGATTAAATTTTTATCCTCTTAATTATTCTAATTTCTAACGTGATGTAATTTTGCGGAGACGTTAGAAACTTGAAATGCACTTTTTTCAAATAAAATAAAAGATTATTACATCAAATTTACTATGTATTAATTCTTGTTATTTCAGTTTTGTTGTATCATTGTTCAGAATTTATAATATTGTACATCACGGGGAAAATTAAATGTCAAAATACTGTATTCATCGAAGTTAAACTCTCATAAAACAGCTGCACTAATAAAAGAGGAAAAATTGTTTTATCAAAACGAACTCTACCTTGTAAAAACAATTAAAAGTTGTCGATGCCATGCCCGGAAATTCTCACTTTTGAGCAACAGAAAAGCGGTCAGTTAACTTAAAGGAAAATAATGACTTTTCGATTTTGAAATCAAGGTTTTACTTCCTGTATTTTGAGGTTACTGAAAAGTGTTTTGACAGAATAACTGGTAAAGATGTCACCAGACTGAAGTGGTTGACGGTGTCACAAATCAATGTTTTGCAATGCTTTATTCCAGCAGATTACATTTTTGCCGTTGTTTTCGGTTTTGTATAATCTAGATCAATAATATTTCAGTTTCTTAGTTCTAGGGAATTCGGATGGAAGAAAAAAGAATGCAATTTACAAAATCTTCTAAGAAAGATTTTTTTTATTGCTATAAGTTAAAAAATATATATAAAGTATATGTATTGCTTAATGTTTAAGTTTTTTGCTTAGTGTTGTAATATTTCAACAAAGCAATCAAAACTTCTATATTAAAATTTAATTAATTATTTACTCGTCAGATTTCTTTTTGTTAAAAGATTTTTTTTAATTCTGTTGATTTAAAATATATTATTTTTAAAGATGAGTGTTAAACCATTAGGAAATCTTGACTAATTTTAAAGGAACTTCTTTAACTGATAGAAAATGGTTATTGCTTTCTAAATGCCATTTTATAAAGAAGCTCTAAGAATGAAAATCTTTCTTGTTAGCATGATAATATGTATAGGGTGACATACTATTGGTAAAATCAGATAAATTTTTTCCCAAGTGATCTACATACTATATTCTATTGGATCTAGAGTAAATGAATTTAGTATGTGATTTCTTCTTGCATAGGTGTTGACAGTGGCGGATTTGGAGCTTCAGAGGCCCGAGGAGCAATTCAATTTGAGGCCCCACTCCCTTCCAGTTATATTTACAGTATGCACTCTTTATACATATTTTTCACTCAGTTAAGCTCTGTATCCAATTTTTTGTGTTAAAACAAGTGGGGAGGGGGACCTTGGTACATGAAATTGAAAATTAAAATCAAATTTTTTATTCTACTTGGCAGTATTTAAAAGGATGATGAAGTTCAGGGCGTGTTAAGGCTATTCTTAAAAAAATAGGTGCTATTTTGTGCCATATTTGCGAAATATTTTTCAGAGATATATGCCTAAAATTTCATTATACACTAAATCAATTATTATAGAATGGGGCTGTTTTCCTCTTTTGGGAATAAAAACATTTTGGTTTTGTTTTAAAACATTATCAGAATCTGCTGATATATATATTTTTTAATTACAAGTTGTTGATTCTTCTATTCCATTCTCAGATTGCTCATTAATTTCTTCGAATTCGCATTTTGCTTCGGATCATTCATCGGCTTTTTCTTGTGCTTATTCTGTTTTAATTTGTTAATCTGTCTTTTTTAAGTTTGCTTCAATTCCATTTCTCTCGTCAATTTCTTCTAATTTATTTTCAACTTCAGCTTGTTCAGTGATTTTTTCTTGTGCACATTTTGTTTCAGTACTCTCATTTATCTTTTCAAATAAGCATTCTTGTTCAACTCTCTCATTAAATTGTTAGAATTTATATTCTACTTAAGCTTTCACAACGTTTTTTTCATGTAAATATTCAATTTCAATTTGACCATAGATTCCTTTAGGTACACATTTAAAAACACGAAAATAGGAACGAAAATTTATTTAAAAAATTTATGCTTACCAATCTTTGCATTAGTCAAAGGTCAAACACAGAAATGAATTCCTTTCCACAACACAAATCCTATTACACAAGTCATTATTACACAAATCAATATTTTTCAAGCGTGAAACGCTAAATCTCCAACAGGATGTTTTGGAGAAACTAACCTCCATGAGCAAAGATCTTCTAACCAAGGTCTCTAACTAAAATGCGTCCTATGTCCCATTATACAAATACGTTCATTGCCTTGAGAGCCATTCATGTACATTATAAGGTCCGAGTGTGCAGGAGGGTGTAGTATAATATTTATCTGTTTAGTTTCGTACAAGATAAAAGATGTAAAATGTCGATTTCCCCACCTGGTTGACTCTTCACTCTCTCATTCTCAGAATAGTTGGTTTTTCAAAGGTACTCATATTGTGTGATTCTTTGATTGATATAGATGAACTGGGAGTGGTGATAGGTGAACTGGGAGTAGAGAGTAAAAATGAAAGGTTTTATTAAAAAATATCTCCTTTCACAAAATTAAAATTATTTTAGAACTAAATTTTGAGGCCCCTTAATTTATGAGGCTCGAGGCGTGCGCCTCATGCGCCTGTTCGGAAATCCGCGCCTGGGTGTTGAGCGTGATTAAGAGATCGATAAAAGTGTAGTAATAATTTTAATTAAAAATTAAAAAAGAAATATCGCTTTCTCTGTTATTTCAAAGAATTCTGTTGCCCCAAAACTATTTTTACGCACTTAAAATTTCAAAAAAATAGGTATTGTAATGATATCAATTTTATTTCTGTGCATTTTTTTCTTTTCAGAAATATTTTAAGTATATTTTGCAATTAAACATGTCATAACTTAGTTTACTATATTTATATTCACATTTATTTCTCCAATATTAAATAGATTTTCTGCATTTTTTATTCGTTAATATAGTTAAAACTGATTTATGCAACAAAAATAAAATTTACGCAGACGAATCAGGCCTAAAACTGTATAATTCTACAATGTTTCGAATTCGAATCTCCTTTAATTTTTTTTTTTATCATTTAAGGACCATTAGCTTTGTTTTGAAAATCGTCCTTGCGTGTATGGAGAAAAAAAATTCAACATTCTGGGTAATGGAAAACGACAGTATATCCGCAAGAAATCCGAAGTACAAGTAGCAAAAGAAGAAATGCTCTTTATGAACAGACAGAAAATAACTAACTAGAAAACAGAAAGAGTGTACAACTAGAGGCTTTGAGATTAGTTCTCCAAAAAGAGAATTAATCTTTTTATGAATATCTCCTTTTCAGGTATGGTTCAGAAGAATCTCGATATTTCGAATCCTAATAGGGAAAGAATTGAACTAATACATTTACAATTTCCAAAATTTTCATTTTTTTTCTCACCAAAATTGCTAATTGATTGCCAAGTTTATCGCCAAAGTCTGGGGGAGAACCATTGAATCTTTTATTCAGCTTGTCTTTAGAATCCCTGCAAATCTCAATAAGACTAATACTGAAAACAAACATTAAAGAAACATAGAAAAGCTATATTACAAAGTCGTAACAGTAATAAGTTCGTTTTTTCATAGTTATGTTTTATATTTTTAATGAATTGTGTTATTTTTTAAAATGTGTGTGTGTATGTGTGTTGTGACTAATGGCACTTGCCGTGGACAGGCCTCCACTGATACGATCAGTAGATTTTAAGCCTAAGGAATGCATCTCTTTGTTTTACAAGTAGCGCCATCTAGGGCCAAGAGTATGACTTAGCTACTCACACGTCCCAACCCTTTGTAGGAGGCGGACTTCATTCATGCAGTCATCTCAGAGCGTAATTAGATCTGGAACAGAGAACGATCATCTCTGACCCAGTACCCCCACTGATATTACTCTCGACATGGAGGACTTTGCGACCACGAACAGATTTAATAAGCGTCAGTCGCAATACACTCGGGGAATCTTTTGGCCGGTGAGTTTCGAACCCGTAACCTAAGGAGTACGAGTCCAACGCTCTACTAACCAGGCCATCCCGGCCTTTAAAATAATTGATTTAATGAAATTTTTCTAATTTTTAAATGTTGCTCATTTAGAATTTTAAAGAAAATGCAACACTTTCATTTAAGTTCTATTTTGTATTAAATTTGAATAGAATTTTTACATATGCGACCGTTTTTCATTAATATTTTTTAATATTAGTTTGTTGAATTATGTACATCAATTTGAAACTAGTTTTAATTCAATTTTTTTAAAAAAAATGATTTATACTTTATTATCTAAAACTTAATCAATGTAGAAATAATAAAAAAATAAAAACAGAACAAACATAATAGAATTATTTCTTTGTTTTTTGATATCAAGACAAATATGTTATTCAAATGGCCTTAAAAACTATATTTTTAATATATAATGAAATGATTTTAAAAAAATGAAATATAATTGCTATCAAGCTATGTAAAGTTATATGTATTTTACTATGCAAAAATAATTTACTGAGTAAAAAATATTTGTTATATGAACAAATAATGTAAGAAGTTTTCAAAACTTAACTAGTTATGAACTTAACAACGAATTATAATTTTATCACATATTTTTGGAATGAATAATGTCCGAAACAATAATCAATATTGTAATCACCAATGATGTTGATATGCTTCGAGTAAATATTCAAAATGGATTAGTGGAAGAAGTTTATCACTATGTGTATTGTACAGATGTTCTTGTCTGAAAAGAAAGCTTATTATCATTCATTGGTCTTCTGAATTCTAAATCTTTTTTTCTTATCATTTTATTTCAGTTCCAGTTGTTTATGAAAGTAAATAAGGTCTTTAATATCTCACATAATGCAATTCTTACCTGATTTGAATAAAAAGCTTTTTTGTCAGAATTTTATCAGATCTTAGTATAACAGGCAAATATTCCCGCCTAAAACAGAAAATGACTCTAAATAGAAATACCTTGTCATAATAAGCAAGATGGAAATCTCCTCATGTACAGAGAAATAATTTATTTTCCATTTGAATACATTACATTTATATTCCAGTTACGGCATTTCTCATGTAAATTTACGATTGTTTACAGTTTTAGATCTTTTAAGTTACTGCATTAAAATACTTCTTCAAAATTTATCAGGAAGCTTTTTACTTCGAATTGCCGTTAAAATATTATATTAAAAAGAAATTTCAAAATATATTTAAAACATTTCTTTCATTTGAAAAGAAAAATTACTAATTAAAGATGTGGCAACAAGTTTCAATCGAAGAAACAGTTAACGACAAATGAAATTTTCATAGAATTGTTTTTAACTTAACAATCATAACTCCTGTGTTATCCAGGGCAGAAAAAAAGATGCCAGAATGAAAAAGAACGAATTAATTTTTTATAGGCAACTAAAGGCAAAAATTCTGATTACTTTAAGTAAAAATAAATGAAAAGAAAGCAGTGCATAAGAAATATTCTTCTACGTAAAAATGAAAGCAATCATATTCTGCAAGCTGTCTCGTTATTCGTTAATCATTTATTTTCTCACCTGCTCTACAAGGAATGATGCGTTGGATGTAAAAGAGTTCTTTTTTTGTTCCTATATCTTTCATTTGCATATGTAAACGCTCTGTTGTTTAAACCCTAGTTTCGTTTAAATAAAGAATGCAGACAAAATAATATTCAGAAATCTTTCTATAAATAATAATTTTAATGTATAGCTTATTTAGAAGCAAGATCATTGGAGTTTTTTTAAAAAAAGAATTTTAGATACTTTTATGTTACAAATATTATGGGAATATTTTGCAATCATTAGCGAATGTCAAAAATTAAAGAGAAAGTTTACAATTTTATTAATTTTATAATCAGTTTTTATTTATTTGGACTTTAAAATCTTCGAATTTTCGGCAACATTATGAAGCTTGTAATGCAGTGGGAAAAGTAATTTTATAATATCTAGATAATAAAAATGACAGATTTTGCTAGATATTTAAAAACCCATCTGTGCGACTTAAAAGTAGAAGTACTTTAGTTGAAAACGAGAGAAGAACCATTTTCAAGAATTCAGTGGTGTTAAAAATTTCATTTTTAATACACAGATAATACGAATATATTAAATGTAATGTACCTATATACCATTATTACATTCGGGATTTCAAATAATTTATAATTTATTATTGGAATTTAAAATTCAACGAATAAATTGTTATGTGAAGCAGGAAACACAGAAAGAAATTAAAATCACTCCG
>JAOUZG010030537.1:212504-260386 GCA_026289955.1 Argiope argentata | reverse complement strand
GGGGGGGGGGTGAATTTCGGGATATTCACGAGCAAGCAAGCTAGTATGGAATGAATATACCAAAGGATTACAGAAAAAGAAAAGATACATGGACTTTAACCAGGTTTAGTGCTATACACATTTAAAATAACTGTATTACTTAAATAATAACATGATAAGTGCGTTTATGCTTGACGAGATATCTTTTAAATAATTACTAAAACTACTCCATCCTGTTAGCACAAAATCTTGAACGTTACCTTCACGATGTTGTGTCACAATCTGAATGTTTGCCAATCAATACGGTGTAAATATAGTAACAATGTTGGGTGGGCATTTTGTGCTGACTGGTCAAAAGACTATTGCTGATTCTGTGGCCCGATTATCATCCTACAAATGGGATGTAAATCATGCAAATGTTAAGGATTTGTATTCAAATAACTTTTTACTTGAAGTACACGTCTCATTTATTTTAATACTCTTTTTCCAAAAGCAAATCAATTTATATAATAAAATGTGATTTATCGCCATGCAGTAATCCATATCATCCATATCACAAATCTTATCTTTTTCTTTTTTTAATTTCGGGGAATGTATATAATATTCCTACTTTTACCGAGGGGATCTTTTTGAGTATTCGAATAAATATTGTTGAGAATACATACATTTAAATTTAAATATGCAGCGGTGTAATAGGGACGAACATGAATGTAGATATAAATATAGAAATAAATATGCATTAGTAAAATTTATGTATATAAGAACCAAGAAGATGAAAGTATGTCGGACAGAAGCTATTATAAGTTGTTAGTAAGAAGACGTGTGAGTCAATGTTTTGGTAGAAGATGATGGTAGAAGAATAGATGGTCTTGAAGATCTAGATTAGAAAATAAACACCTTCTTTAGTAAATAAATACAGGGGAATTGCATTTTTTATCACACCATACCTCAACAAATGTATTGAAAATAAAAAAGTTTTTGTCAATTTTGATTTCATAAAAAATAAGTAAATTTATATTTTTTCTAATTAATCACTCGAAAAGGGCCATTTTGAGCCCTTTGATTGAAATAAATATATGCCAACTCATGATAAATCTGGTATAAAATATTTTTAAATGTTTAAACGAAACACGTGATTAAAGGATAACTTCTTGTATAATATACGTGAAGAATTTCCAAAACAGAAAGAAATTCTAAACTATTTAATATATTAAGATAAAAAAAATTCTGTTCAAAATGCTGTCATGGTTATGAGATGATGATTCTAATTTTCAACTTTATTGTAAAAAAAAAGAATAATAAGAATTTGTCGTTCTCATTTTATTATGAAATAAAAGCCTGGATATAAAGATTATCATATTTGATTCTTACATCGCTTAACCACAATAACCAAACGATAAAAAATTAATATTTTACTAAATATATTATTCCTTAATTTTATTAAGTGTACTATTTTGCTCTTTTTATAAAAACCCAACACGATGTTCTAAAGTAGTAGTTTGGAATATAATATGACACAGTTTTTAAAAGTTGCAAATGTTTCCATTTAACAAAAGCAATAAATGAATAAAAAATATTATGAACATTAAAGTTCCAGTAATTTTTTTAACTGATAAAATAGATAAATTATGAATTCTGTACTTATTATATGGAATCATTTTTCGTCGAAAATTTTAAATTTTTCTGAATTTGGCATTTCTATTTACGTGGAATTTGTAAAACCTAAAAGGTTTTTTCCTGAATTGCACAGTTTTTAAAAATCACTTTTGTGGCGCCATCTAGTTGTAAGAAAGGTGTTTTTTTATTATCTCTTTTCAAAATTGCAAAACATTAATTATTCTAATTATATTTCTTGAAATTTTTTATCAAGTCGTATTGAAATTCTAAAATAAAATCGGAAACATATCACATGTCGTAAATGTTAAAAAACAGAGGAGAGATGAAGATAGAGATAGGAAGACAAAGAGAAAGAGAGAGAGCGATAAAAAGAAACTTCATTTGGCATATAAGATTGTGCTGCCATCTTTATTTCTTATTTATGGCATTTTCTACAAGAGTCTAATATTTTATTTTAAATTGCGAATAAATAATAATTACAAATGTTTCTTCATTTAATCATATCTTTTTGAAAATTTGTTTAATATTTAGGTTATTAAATTACTATTTATTTATTGGAATTAAATATGAAAGAACTGAATCTTGTAGATTCTTGCTTTTCTATTTAGCAGTATGGAACTTAAATTTCTGTATAAAAATAGTTAAAATTTATTTTTTTGTTATTATTCTCCTAAAAGTAAACTCCAATGTTGGCCGAATTCATAAATATATAGTCCACATCATAGAGTAAGATGGGGGGGGGGTAGAAATAGATTGCCTGCAGTTTTCAGTTTTCCATAAATATCTTACTGTTGAAGATGTGAAAACAATACTTATTGGAAAAATTGTTTTCTTATTGCAGTGAACAAAATTTGGATTTAAAGTTTTAAGCTAACTGCAATTCCATGGAAAGGGACTAAAAAGTGATTTTCAATCTGTAAGCTCGACTGCTTTTTTTTCATATAATGACATTTTTTTGAAAAATTATCTGGGCATTATATTTTTTTCATAAGTCTAACAGTTTTACTGAATTTCCGAGTGGATATGCATTTTGGATGACTTTTCTTATACCAATCATATTCAAAATCTGATATGAATCTACAAATACAGCCACAAGATCACAGACCAATTTCATTGAAAAATAGGTACGTTATTGCGTTTATGCACACCTCATTGGATTATGCAAAAGCACCGATTAAAAGAGTCAAACCCTTTGACAGATTTATTTCAAAATTTGATGAGAATATAAGTGCTCTTGTCGAGACTCTGAAAGTAAGAATCTGGAAATTTGTGGCTTCAGGGTTTTACTCATAGTCCCCAATTTTATGCGAGGGAGAGAAATGACATTTTTATTGGGTATCTGCAAGAAAGTTTCGGGTGGGCTATCCCTGCAGATTTATTTTTATTTCTTAGATTTCTATGTTACATGTTAAATCTGCATTTTTTGCCCTTTCTCTTCTATAGTATACATATCATAAATTTAAACATTACAATTTAATTAATTTTTCAGTTTTGCCCATCTATTTTTGGTCTAACTTTTAGACAAATGGATAATCTTATTTTAAAACTAATTTAATAAAGTTAAAATGATAAACTCTATCCTCTGTAAGATTATAACTACATAATATCGTCCCATGAACCCTTTTTACTTGTAAAAGGTGACTGTAAACGAAGGTGTGGATATTCATATCACTGGCTCCCCCCCCCCCGAAGGCACACAGATAATAAATACTGAATGACCGGACCGCTGCAGCAGCAACACTTGCGGAAACTGTAGGTGAATCTTAAGGGCCGTTACCGGCCACGATACAACGCTTCCTTAAGGAAGTATGCCAAATAATCGATGGGGGGAAATAGATCCCCACCTTTTCGTGTACCCTCCAGGATGGTGAAAACCCAAAACCAAGCCGGAATCTTCTCTTCTTCATTTAGAGGTGTCCCTTAGGGTGACAATGATAAAGATACCTTGCATTAAAGTAATTTAATTTATATTAAAGGTACAAATTCAAAAGCTTGAGGAAGTATGCTTATCTAATTCAAAATCGAGTACAAGCTATACAATCAGATTTTGCTTAACGAGCAACTTCCATAACGAGAGATTAGTATGATGAGCAACACAAAATGTAAAAAAGTTCTCTCTTAACAAGTAATGTTTCGCAGAACAAATTTCGAGAAGTCATCGTGTTCTCACGTGATGCAGATTCTTGCATGTATCTCGAGTATCCGCTTTGTCGAGTGTTTATTTGAAAAGAATCTTTTATCTGCATGGAAAGAATTTTAGTCTGAGAGCATTGTCGAATGTGACAAGTTGGGTTTGAGCAAGTATCTGTAAACACTCATGCTACAGCTCTCTGGACCAGATTATGGAGCTAGGGGTAGACAATAGAAAAAAAGCTGAAGAAGAACATTGTAGAGCTGGTAGAACATTGCCAAAACTACCGAAAATCTTATGGAGCTGCATTTTGTATCCCAGCAAAAAGTTGATGATGAGATTTTATTAAGAAAGATGGGGGGGGGGGATAATAGTAGAATAACAACTTTCTAGAGAAAAAAAAAAGAAAAAAAAATGCTAAAAGCATTGAAAATAGTTGCTCCGTGTTGAGAAGCAGAACGCCTCAATCTCAATTTCGTTAAATCTTTAATTGTAACTAATGACAAATGCCTTTGACCTCTTCTAGTAAGATGTAATAATAAAAAATTATGTATGAAATAACCGTGTAACTTTTATTTAAGAAAAAAATAGTGTATTTTATAATTCTTATACATTGCTAATTAAAATTATATTATTGGTATGGATATAACTGTAATTCGTAAGTTCCCATTTCAACACTTTTTCTAAAACCTCTAATGACTTCGGATCAGTACCTAGTTTTCGTTATTGCACTAGGTGCTCCGATAAATTTTTTTTATTTATTTCAAGCGCATCATCTATTTCTTTCCAAATCAATTCTTCTTATGATGTGTCTATGACTCTAGAACATTCATTAAAATCAGTTAATAACATTGGTAATAATCAGTTGGTAATATTTCACTATCATTACTTTCATTATTAGTATCATGTAAATGCAATCTTATTTTGTCCGATTTTTCTCAATCTCTCCAGTTACCTTGATCTCCACTACTCTTAGCTATTACAGTGTCTATTTCATAGTATGCTTCTTCTTCAGTAAAATCGATGTTCAAGTTAAATGTTTATGATTGAAATCCATTGATTAACAATAATTTGGCAGTAAATTTTGCTAAAACAATGTAACGGCAAACAATATATGATAGTTATCCTTGTTATCAACATAAGTAATAAAAAGTGATTCGGTACACCAGATAAATAATATTTGTTGTCATATTCAATCGTAATTTCAGTCGTATGACGGGTAATAATGACGAACTATACTCGTCATTTTCCTGGAAGGTGTTAAACAACTGTTTTTGTAAAATAACATGCATTATAAATAATAAATAGCAAAAATATAAATTGAATTTTTTTATTGAAAAATGCTACTGCAATTTGTTACAATTTCAGGGGTTTTTCGGTTGTCCTATTTTATATTGATTAGTACAAAAAAATTGTTTCTCATACAAGACCTTTGCATTTCAAAAAAGAATTGGAAATGAGATTATAAAATTTAAATTCGTTTTTAGTTTTATGTTTCTTTATCTGTTGCATTCCATTCGTATTATTTTAATTCACAGGCTGAACAATTGATTTTGCATTTATTGTTTTGGAACCAGACAAAAAACTTGATAAAAATCACAAAGCATTATTAGTAAGTATTTCAAATATCAAAGCAAATATTTTCACGTTTTAAAACGCAGAAATTATGGATTTTGAATTTACAGATAAAGCTCTTCCAAATGTCATAAAATTAAGACATTTAGTTTAATCTAATTTATTTAAAACTTAAAATTTCTGATAAAAAAAGTCTATTTTCTTTTTCACTTTTTTAATACTTGTGGCTTTTTAATTTTGTGTATGGCAGATGTTTTAATCAGTTGATTTCATGCCTAATACCATTTTCGAAATCGCAGGTGTTTGACATTTTTTTGATAACCATTGCAACGTGCCAGTCTAAACGAATCAGTTTATTTTATAATTTTTATTATAAAAATAATCATTTCATTTTGTTATGTTTTATTTAACCATAACTGAGAGCTAATGTCCAAAACAATATTTTTTCTCTAGAATAGCTCTGATGTTCTCTGCAAAGATTAAACCAGAACAATGTTATTTTTTTCTGAGATGAAACTTTAATTTCGCTTCAAAATTGTTTTTATTTGATCTTTATCTAACATTTTCATATTCTAAGGTTATATTTATTATTAATCTACGCTTTTGATATTATACAGAACAGCGAATAAACTTTCACTCTTCTATAAATATAAAATACCAAAAATGGAAGTGACCAAATGAAATTGCATGTTTTGCATTCCTTTTTCTCTGAACCTGATTGAAAGAATGTTTCAACAATGAACTATTCAGGTTTTTATGGATTATATCCAATTGTTTGAGAAAACACTGGAGGTTCAAAGAGCTTAAATTGTTTTACAGATTTTATTATATAAATAATATAAAATGCGCAATGTTGGGATAATTTTAATTTTAGAATAAGGTAAGATGGATAATATTTAACTGCTCACAAAAAGATATGTAGATTTATACATCATAATTTTAAATTAATGCCTTTTATAGCAATTAAATAGAAAAGATAAAATATCAAATTCGACATTTGCAATAAAAATTTAAAATAAAGACTAGGCTCTTATGTATTTACGAAAAAATTATTAGATGTAACTTTTACATGGATGAAGTAATTAGAACTAGGGGAAAAGCTGAA
Organism: Argiope argentata; assembly: GCA_026289955.1. Lineage (NCBI taxonomy): Eukaryota > Metazoa > Arthropoda > Arachnida > Araneae > Araneidae > Argiope > Argiope argentata. The sequence continues at coordinate 253,979 of JAOUZG010030537.1, read as the reverse complement.
AAGAAATACGTCAGTAACACAATAAGTAAAACAAATCATATTAGAATATTTTTAGCAAGCCAAGTCATTTATTCTGAATATGAAATTTCTTTTTCAATCCCTACTATTAGTTCACACTCTCCCAATATATAGCTTGCTCTAATTTTCAATCGTTAATAAAATACCTTCTATTCATCCACTGAAGTTCAAATATATTATTTTAGACTTGTAGTGGATGGCACTCAATGTGAATACAGCTTTTTCAAATATCAGTTCATTAAATAAATTTAATTAATTTTTAATACTTTAAATAGAGTTTTATCAGTTTGTAACGAAAATTGAAAATCAACAGGCAGTAGCTCAATCGGTAACATGCAAAGGATTTCAGTATTATTCACGAGAGGGTGAAGAATGCAAGTCCAATTCTTAGGAAATTAAATAAAATTTTGATAAATTATTCACAATAATTGTAACTATTTAATAAAAAGTAACTAAAATAAAAAATTTCTTTGTTGTCCTAAGTAGAAATTGACAAATTCTTTCATACTAATTGTAATTTATAGAAATCTTTTCTAAAAGTAATAAATATTATCAAAAGAATCCATGCTTATTCGCAAGTTGAAATGTTTTGTTCCTACTTTTAAATTTAGCATTGCTGTGAAACGAATTTTTTTAAATGTAATAGTTTGAAGAAAAGCTTTATTTACCATAATTTGTTTTTTATTGTTTCATTTACTGATCACAAATTATAACAATAAGATTCATTTATATAGAAACTGGTGAAAGGGATTTTCTCAAATGGTCTATAATAAAGATTTTACTCCACCGCCTCGTAAAATTGAATGCTTTGCTTTGAATTGACGAAAAACTGTCATGAAATATTGAACTTTGGAGTGAATTTGGCATATTTATTGAACTTTTTTGTGTGATTGGTGGCGATTTTTTGGCGATTAATATTTGACATTTAGCAATAGGTGTTCGAAAAAACAATTTGTGGGTTATATACGCTGTTTATGACCGATTGAAACAAAATGAAACATAGAAAATACGCAAATGCATTCACAGAATTACTTACTTAATCTCATTTATTTGTTATTGAATTTCTAAATTATCACTTTTACATGCCTGTGAAAGTACAGATCGACAGAAAGTCAACGTCTTGACGGATTTGATTACAAATTTAGTGGGTATCTATAATTCAGGTGTTAAATCCGTATATCAAATTTTAGCCATCTAGCTGTCTTAGTTTTGTAATTATTATGTAGAGCAGGTAGACAAATAGATTGACTGCATTTCTTTCAAAATTTGATAGAAGTCTACAAATTTTGAGTAAAGACCAGGTACCAAATGCCATTAGTCTAGCACAAAATGTGAGCAGCCGGAGAGACGGAGACATAAACAGGCAGAAGTAATGTTAATCTATACTACTATTATAAATGTTAAAGTTTGGATGGATAAATTATGTTAGTTAATCGCGCCAGAACAGCTGAACGAAATTAGATGAAATTTAGCACAGAGATAGTTTAGAATAGAACATAGGCTACTATTCATAACGGTTTATTTTTTAAATTAATTAATAACTAACTTTTCAGCCAAAAATCTTCACTTCTCCACCACTAAATGAGTAAGACTCCAGTTTGTTTTTTCCCCATGCTAATGAGGGAAGTTTAACATGATTTCGACCGATTACTTGACACGATTCTGTTTATTTTCTTAAGGTTTGATGCATTTACAATCATTGTTAATTCATAGATTTTTCGGATTCATCTTGAAACACTTTTGAATTAAAATGAAACAGAATAAAGGAAATTAAAATTTCTAATTTGTATTGTGTTACCCCAACTGGAGTAGAAAATTCAAGCATTTGCGTTGCCTCAATTCGCCCTAGACCGTCAGTTCCTACACATACACAAAAAAATTTCGAGGGTAAAAGATAGTATATATATATTTCAAATTTGGGGAGGTCTAAAATGTGGAGATTCGTCAAAATATGGGGTTCGAGTTTTTTCATAATTATAATTATTTTACCACATTTATACAAGAGAACTTAATAAAAAAGGCATTTTCATAGCAATTCAATAAGGAATTGGTGCATTAAATAAAGTTTTATTTTTGTATTTTTTTATCTTCTAATCTATCAATTCTTTTCCCGTTTGTTAATGGCTCGTACAATGCGAGATGCCACCCCCAATGTAAATATTTTTCTACTAGATTAAAATTATTTTTCAAGACTATGAAATTTCTTATACGAAGTGAACGGAAGAATTGCATTAGATGAAGTAGAACATAAATTTTAGCAAGAGGAGGGAAAAAATGTTTGAGCCCTCCAATTATTTTTTCAATTTATCAGTTTGTATGAAAATAGGTAAAATTGATTTTATAATTATCCTTCTTCTAAAATTAATCTCCAACTTCGGCCGAATTCATAGATGGGTTGACCAGCTCAAAAGGGAGGTCCAGCTAGAAATAGATAGGCTGAAATTTTCACTTCCCCATAACTATCTTACTATTGACAATGCCTATAATAACAAAAACTGTTGAACGAATTATTTTCTCATCAAAACTAGCATCATTTGTATGAAAGTTTTTAATTAGTCGCAATTCTTTAGAAATTAGTGGCTAAAAAGTGACTTTCAACCAGATTTTCAGCTACTTCTTAATTTCATCAAATGATACTTTTTAGAAAAGTTATCAGGTGTTTCATCAGTTGTATTCAAACAGGAAATTTTATTAATTCTCTTGAAGGGAATTCTGTTGAAGAGAATTCTGTTCTTGTTGAAGGGAATTCTGAAATTATTTATGACAGTGCTAGATATTGAATTTATCAATGAAGGGAGTTCCTTGGTTGATCTGGAAATAATTTTGATTAAACAGATTTTAAACCCACATTTAGGTTACTAACCTTTTAAATTCTGTACCTAACTACTTGAATTTACACTTAACCCTTAAATATGATTACCCATATTTCGACCATGCAATTAATAATTATATTAAAAAATAATGTCATCGATAATAATCTTGATTATACCATTGATGGAGAACTAAAAAAATTAATAAAACATACACCAACCATAAGACGATAAAAAGCTGAATTTTACATGGAGTTTTAAAAAAATGGAAATAATTACCCTCTTATGTTTTATATAGCTGAGTATATTTAATATCTACCCAGCTATCATGGGTGTTTCACAATTTGAAAGCAATTTTTTGTTGATTTCAGATTTTCATATCTGCTGGCATGGCTTTACATAATTTTCTATACTTATATGTATCAAAAAATCTCCGCGTATTTATGTCATCTAAAAATATTTTAAAGCTTAATCAGTTGCTTCAAGTGTAAGCAATGTTTTGAACAAAAAATCAACAGTGTTTTCAAGCAACAACTTTATTTAAGACGTTATCTAACACCACACAGACATATTTTCAGGTATGCATAGTTATGTACAATGGTGGAGGCAAGGAGATCATTAGTAACCGTTAAAGTCCCCGTTAAAAAAGACGCACAGGACCGCACTGCGGTGCCTGGAATAGTTTCTGGGAGCGTCTTTGATTTTTTATTCTTTTTTGAGAGCGGATAGTTTCCCTAGCAGAGAGCTTGACACAAAGTTATGGTTGGAGGAGGGTTAATCGCGGGCTTTTTCAGTTGAACTCGTTGCAGGTGGTCTTCCCTGCGTTGGCGACATTCCTGTTACTCCTAGACCTTTCGAAGAGCGATGGGTCGGTGTAGATGGGTTCGCTGGGGTCATCGATCTTGTGTCCTGGGTACTGGTGGCCGATGTAGAGGTTGGTCAGTCCGGGAGGAGGTCCACTCATGCCGGCTGCTTTTGCCTGTATTGATCATAAAAATATTTGTGATGAAGTGCGGATAAAATATATAAGCAAAGTGTTTTTATTTAAAGATATTTTGATATCTTGGGAGCAAAAGGGCAGTTTGGATAATGTCTTAGTAGAACTTTTCAAGGATTTAACGGGAAGTTTTAAATTTAATGAACATTTTAATAATTTCAAAATATGTGAGGATTCGATTGTTGTTTTGTGCAATAAAAAGAAGCAAGTGGTGCCATCGAGAAAATTGAACCAATTATTCAATAATAAGATTGATATTTCCATTATGCATGGGGCATGACGGCTCGATGTCAAAAGTTGATTTAGTTCTTAATTATTATTAGGTGTTAATAAAATTTTGAATTTGTTATTAGGAATGGCATGGGTAAGTCTTGGTTCTCATTAACCGAAACTTCATTAGTTTTCAACAATAACAACAACAACAAAAAGATTTTAAATAGCATTGTGGGTTCATCATCATATAAAGATACTAGTCACATTCTGAGATTATAGGACTTCATTTGGATGAAATAACAAAATAGGAAGATTCAAAGAATATAGCCATTTCTTGATATATATGATGGCTGCTCGGAATGCTCTTTTACATGGGAATTGTTTCTTTGAAATAGTCTTTTGTGCTGAATATCATATAAAGACATTTGGCAGATGCCAAGACTATCGAAGCTTCTTGGGAGGAAATGATAACACTTGAGGATTCAAGATATATATGATGGCGACTCAAAACACTAATTCGCATGAAAATGTCACAATTTTTTTTATTTTGAGGTTATAAAGGGAGATGCGAGCTAGATTAGAAAGCTTTTCCTGAATGTAAGATATTGAAAAAAGGAATAGTAATGAATTTAAATATTGATCATATTCAAGGGTAAATGATTTAGAAACCCCAATGATGTATTCTCAGAATTAAAAAATATTTAAGCATATTTATTAATCATATATTTTTGTAATTTTTCGATAAAACTGCTATTATGGAATAGCCAACTTACTGCTAATTTGGATTTCTTAAAGAAGTACATGGCTGCAGCTGCTACAACAACTATCGCACACACAAGAACGATGGATAAGATGACCAAGGTATAATATCCAGCTTGAGCGACACATACGGTGCTGGTCTTCGTTACTGTAATAGAATTCGATTGATTGTAAACACATATTTGATGATTCGTTGAAACTCATTTTTTTCAACGGGATTCTAGAAAATGCATCACCAAATTCATGGTTCAAATAATTACAGGGAATCCCTTTATTTACCTGCTGCAGCTTCAGGGGGCATGTCTGATCTGGAAAGGTATACCTTGAGTAAATCGTGGACCACTTCGGCTTCATCTGTTCCGTTGCCAACAGGTATATCATTGCTGTTGTCGTCTGCGAAAATGGCGGCTGTTTCGTTTGGTGCAAAACGTTTCTTGCGGCCCCAAGATGGGAAAGAACCTGGTCGACCTCTATCGCTGCAGATAACCTATAAGAAAATATGCTCGAACGTCAGAATGTTAACGAAATCGAATATTCTATCTTTTATTTTAAAGAAATTTTTATTGGGCATAATAATTTTTTAGATCATTTCGTTACTTAGAAAGAATTCTTTGTTTTAAAAGCAATTGATTCTTACTGGTTCGCAAGGTCCCCTACATGTTCTGACGGTAGCTTGGAATACCAGAAGATTTGAGTCGGGAATTTTGAAGGCATAGAAATCGGCTTGCAAAGCGCCATCTGGAGTCTTTTGCAGCTCTGGGAAGACGTACAGATCGACTGGGCAGCTGTGCGAAGAGAACAGAAATTTATTTTCAAAAAGTAGTAGCAGAATGATTTATTGCATCAGAAAAAATATTGCCGTAATTTCATCTTGCTTAGTCCTGTAGATATCTTCATTTTTATGGCTGCATTATGAACAATAGAATCAGAAATATTAAAATTAAATTTCTAAATATTATTTAAGTTTAATTAATTAATTATATACTTCGAATAGACAAAAAAATCTAATAAAAAACGTTATATAAAGCAGCTCTATAAGTTTGAAAAATGAGTTCTTTATTCTGACTCATTAAGAATAAGAATAAAGAATTCTTTTGAATGGGAAATAAGAATTCTGACAGAATTCTCAATTCTGATCCAGTATTTCAGTTTTACTTTTTAAGAACTAGAGAACCAAACCTACCCTCTATTGTCAATTAAGTGAACCTGTCTTCCTGAGTATGGATCCTTGGCTATGACGTTGGTGGCGAATATGTCACTGAAGTATTCATAGTGATCTGTAAGAGGAATCAATGTTTAAATTCTATCAATCAACTGGTTAACATATTGCTATAAAAAGTTAACTACTTGTGAATATCCGTTTAGTTTTTAATTAATATACGATTGTTTCCTTTTACTCACAGTGTCCTCTGGCTTCAAGTCGGAAAGTGAGCAGATCGCCGACCGCGATGGTATTCGTTGGCGCGCCTCTGTACAGAACTCGTAGAACGATGTTGGATGTGAGCATGTTCTGGGCTGGTAGATGTTCGATTTGGGTTGGATAACGACTGAAAAGAAAATAACGTTCATCAGAAAAGAAATAAATTTTTTTAGAAACATTGAGAAGTAATGATTGGGATGAGATAGAGTCTTACCCGTCTGTTCTGGTGTCCATGTAGCTGGATGTTACTACGGTTTCGCCTGGGCCAGACATGTAGCATGTAAGATTATATTTCTTATCCCTCGATGTCTGGACGTTGTCATTGAACTGAACGACTACAATGTTAGTCATCACATCTCCGTACTGAAATAATACAAATATTTGAGATCAATACTTTATTGTAGAGCATCAAGTTCTCGGAATTTATACTAATATTAATTCTTTTGGATTTTGTTCCGAAATCTGGAATGATTTTTGGGGCACATTTGTGCTAGATGAAATTTAAATTAAATTTTTCTTAAAATTGAGCAAGATGTATTTTTTTTTTCAATAGAAAAGGGTATAATTTTATTTTGCTGTTGATTAAGCGCTTCCAGATGAAATAAGATATGCTAGGTAACATGCTGAATTCATGGTAAAGGTATCAGAGATGCATTTTCAAAGTTGTGCAAGATAAGAAGCTGTCTACCACTCCTACTGCTAAGTTTTAATAGCACTTTATATAATATGTATTGAGAATTTATTTTAAATTAAATTCGTGTTGAAGTAGTTCTACAGAAACTACTTAAGTTATTCTTAATATCACATAATCTACACGGGAGTAATTTCTTGAAGTGATTACGGTTTGTTGTTTTATGCATATTTTTAAATTAATAATCTAATAGAGTTATTAATTAAATAATTCTTTTTGGCAAGATAAAAAAAACTGGTCTTATTTTAGAGAAAAACATGATTAAATATAACTTATCAAACTGCGAGAAATTTTTCTTAATTATCATGAGATTTCAATAAGGCTTAATGAAGATAAATATAATTCAAGATTCAAGAAAATCGAAGATTGTTTTCGAACTACCAAAGGAAAAACAAATGATCCTAAAATAAGCTAACAGCTGGGATTCAAAATCTAATTCAAACTATCAACGACTATATTATATTATTTCAATTTTATGTTCTAAACACATTCTCATCGATTTCCTAATGATGTATTAGCACTGAACTAGTTACAGATTTAATTTAAAGTAATTTTGCTCTAAGTATTTATCGCTCTTTAAATTATCTTCTATATTAATTTTATTTTCCTAAAAGGGGTTCAATACTAAAAATTAAATAGTCTTTAAGAAATTTGTAAATGAGTAATAAGTCCAACAGAAATATTTCAAATGTATCATTATCAAAATAATTGCAAAGTGCCTTCTTGGTTGAATTTTGTTTACTATAACTTTATAAGGCTTGATTTTTTCTTACAGGCCAACACACTAATCACCTGAATGAATGTGTAACAATCAGTCTTATTCATTTCATCAAAGTCTTTAATTTGAAAATTATTTTTATGAGTGCTAAATATATTACTGTCTCAATGGAAATATTTATTGTATACATGAAATATTGCTTGATTGTCAGATATTCAAAGGCCATTTTTGGAATCCATTTCAGAAAAACCTTCATTAAAATCCATAAAAACCACGGCTGCCATTAGAAGTAAAAGCAAACAGATGGAAATAAAAAAATAAATGAAAAAAAATTGAAAATTTACAAGCTCTTTTTTAGGATTTTGACGGAGATAGTCAAAAAAAAAAAAAAGCGAAAACTGGATGGCAAACGGAAACCACAGGCATGCATTCAGGCCTGTTGGGACAATGGCGGTTATTGAAAAGCTTGTCCCTTTACCTTGTAACTTTCCGGCGCTCCAGAATGTAATACAAACGGAAATTCGCCACAAAAGAGCGCAGAGTCAGGAGTTCAGGGGCTCTGCAATTCACGCACTCGTCTAATAATAATAATGCCGCCGCTTGGGTGTGAAAAGCCGAACCAGAAAAAGAAAGTTTTTTTATGTCCATGTTGTCCGACCTCGATGTGGAGGCGTTGCTTTTGCATATCAACAAAGCGTCGTCCGTGTTTTTGCAAAAGTATTGATGCCACTTTGCATGCAAAAATTTCTGTGCGAATGACACATAAAAGGGTGGACTCACCACATAGCAAAGGAGTTGACATCCTTTTTTTGAGTGTCAATGTGCGATCGACATCCGAAATGTTGTCGGAAACTTAACATAGATAAACGCCCCATTGGGGTGCTTTTTTTTAAAAAAAATATTTCATTTTGCATGTTTTGAGAGAAATGTTGGTTAATTAGCTTTTTAGACACATTAAAATTGTATTAGTTTAACGATGGACCAGAAAAATTATCTTTGCTATTTATCTATAAGCAAAATGCTTAAAATATGTTAATAATATTATTCCATCCGACATGGAACAATTGCTTAAAATTTGTTTATATAATTAATAAAGTATAAAATATCAGCTTCATTTAACTGGAAGGTTTTCATGTATCAGTAAGTAGATAAAAACGATAAGTGATTAAATAAGTTAACACACTGACTGCCACATAACGCGCCCCAACATTACAGATAATACGTAATTGTACCAAATCATTTATCTTATTAGATGATCTCTTCTCTACTATAGTTAAGAGATAGCAAAGAAAGAGATCATCTAACTAGATAGATGTCCAAATATCAGACTTAAATCATGGCAGTGAGGGCCTTAAATGATTTGACGAAGGTAATCTTGCTGAAGTGGAAAGCCTTTTGATCGTTGAAACATCCAGAAGATTTAAATTCGTAGGCCAGTTTGATTAGAATAAAATTAAATTTGTTATGAATTTAAAATAAAATTACTGGCAACAGTATTCAAAACAAAGATATAGACGCATATTTTGAAAAGTTCTTTTATGTCGAATTTTAAAGTTTTATTAAGTGGAAGAAACTATTTAAGGAACTTTTTCTTTTGTTCTCTTTTTCGGAATTTTTCGTCGTAGTAAAGATTCGAATCATATTAATTCAATATTTGACTGTTAGCCATATATATATTTTAACGTAGACAATTTATAACTTATTATTATTTTTAATGAATTTGAAATTTTCGCACATACTTGCTGCACACTTCAGATATTATCAAAAAGAATGAATTATGATTATAGAATATAAGAAATGTTGTTACATTGACATACAGAATCAGTTAAATTTTATATTTTTCGACTGAATGTGCTCATTCTCTAATAAAAATTACAAAATAAATGAATTGAAAAAAAAAGCTACTATAAAAGAAAGGCATTGAAATTTGTTTGTAAGAGGATTTCTTAAGAATATTTTTTTAAAAAAATTCTGTACTAAAGTTACAGTCACAGTGAATCCTTTACTGTGGATTTGAAATGACTTTTACAGTTTGTAGAAAGTTATTCTTAATGTTATTATGCTTTAATCGCCAAGATATTAAAAAAAATACCATATTATTATGTGAGAACTACAAGGTTTAACTGGTTACATGTCGACAATCAAGTTATTCAAGTATGGGTCTGGTAAGACAAAAAGTAAGACACAAGTAACTAACAAGACTAAAAGTAGCACATTCGAGAATAGTTAAAATTTGGCGAAATCTAGTAGATAATTTTTACGCGCCCGCTTTAAAACAGGTTACAATCGTAGATTTGGGCGATAAAATATTCGTCCTTTGTGAAAGTTTAAATTCTCAAATTACTTCATCAGGACATCGATGTTCTAATGCTAATTTCCTGGCACTGAAGGTGTTCATGAGCTCGTGGGAAACACCTGCCACGATGACAAATCGAACAGCAGTGGTAAGCAAAATTCTGATGAAACAAACAAAAGCACTGCCGCGGTTTCTGACCTTGTCACAGATGAGAGGATCTAGCCTTCCGATACTTAACCCTCTGCCATCTAATTGCTCATGCCCTCATCAATGGAACTCGTTAGCTCCAGCTTCCGTGCGGAAATGCGGAAACTTTCAGTTTTTGGATTCTGTTTTTGTTTTGATCGTGCCCTTGGGACTCGTTTTTCCGCATTCGTAACTGGCAGCGTGAGTGTGGAGAATATCTGAATATAATATTCGAACTCTGCCGTCAATTATCCGATGCCGATTATTCACTTTTGTGCGAATCCCTAATCGGATTATGCTGCAGAATAATACGAGGTTTGTTTTCTTCCATTTGTAAGGTGATTTGGATGGGAACTTTTGAAAAGATTCGTGATCTATTTCCTGGCTTTGTTTTCATTTATTTGAAGGCCAAATTCTACTTAAGCGCAATATTTTTACAAAAAGAGTATCACCTGCAGTAGGTACTTATGGCAGGACAGTTTCGAAGGCGAATATTAGCTTTTACTTTTAAATCTGCTTAAAATATTTCTAATATAATTTTTCAATACATTCCATTCATAAGATTATATTAAATAATCTGTAATCAATCTGTAGATTATGGAACGAGCTTTGAAATGAATTTAGGATGACTCACATCCTGGCAAATAAGTGAATTAAATAAAAAAAGAAAAAGAAATAATTCGCTTTTAAATGGAACAAGGAATTTCTTTTCACTTTCAATGACGTTATCTTTTCCCCCTGATTACTTATGTACATTGTTCCATCATTCTTTGGAGTTTTATCCCAATTGTTGAGCCTATTGTGAAACGAATTTTTAAAAAATGTGAAGTTAGGATTTAAAATACTGATTTTGTTACTGAAAAGATGACGAAAGTAGGATATATAGTAATTCTTATTAATGCACTCAACTGATTTATAAACAGTTTAGATGGAAACGTAAAGTAATGTAGTAGAATCAACAAGTTTGATGCAGGATCATAACAGGAGATGAATGAATCGATTCATTAAGTTACATTTATACCCCAATCGTAATCCAAAATTCATATATTTATAGTAAAAGATAGATTAGTAAGATTTTAAGGGATAAGGTCCAAAGTGAATGGGTTGCTCCAAATAATAGCGAAAGCTGATTCCAAATATACAAAGATTAATAGAAATAGGAATATTGGAAAGTTATATGAAATACAAAGTGAATATTGACTTGTTAAGGCTTCTGGCTAAACACCCTCTTAGTGTAAAGAATAATTTAGGATATAAATGGCTATCATCCTCTTAGCGCAAAGTATAATGTAGGATATAAGTGACTGACAACACTCTCTCAGAGCAAAGAATAATCTAGTATATAAGTGAAAAAGAAAATAATAAAAAAGGGAGTCTAATATATGATGCTTATTGAAAAAGTCTACCATGAATATGGCTAAAGAAGACTTACAAAGTCACTGTTAATCTTTGATTATTATACATTAGTTAAAGTATATGTTTTATAATCTTCGCTATTCTTGCCATGATTCTTTTATTTTGAGCAATATTTTCACATAAAGTGAAAAGAAAGATTATTGTTATAGGACAGAGGGTATTCGTTTGGATCACCTTTTCCTTTATAGTCCCAGCAATCATGAAAATATGTCGAACTCCTTTACGTAGATAACAAAGGGATAGTGTCTTTAATATAAACTGATTAAATTTGAAGGTGAGAGAAGCTGAATAAATATCAACATGAAGTATGAAAAGTTCGTCTTATCTCCAACTGTTCTATCAATTTTTATTGGAATATATTTTGACATTTTACTTAAGGCCTGATTAAGGCAGCTCAATTCTGATATTCACATAGACGGTATATCATAATCACTATCAATATACGAGAAAAAGATCGCAAAGCTATATGACTGTACAAATATTTATACCTGTTGCGTTCCACAGCGGGGAAATCCGTTGGCCCTTGAGATCCTGAGTACACTGGTGGTGCCACCATTTCCATCGTAGAAGCAGGAATCGTAGAAACCGTATGTGTAGATTCTTCCGTAGAAGCCTTCTGGGGTCTTCATCGTGAATTCGATACCATCGGGACTGCAAGACTGGCTCACTAGAAAATTCAAAGTCCACTTTGCGAACAAGGTTCTTTGAGGTTTATAGAAGTCTTTAACTTCTTTTAAAATCAATGAATTCTTGATTCTTAAAAATTTATATTAATATTCATTGATAGAAATGACTTTTCCATTCGAACTTACCATCAATACAGTTGGGTGCGCTGGCCCCGGGGATTCCATTGGCAGCTTGTGCATCTCTTTCGTAGAAATCGAACTGAGAATCCTGCTCGAAGTGACCGGGATTGTTCAACTGCAGGTGTCTGGTGTCTTGGTCACTGAGCTCGCAGTTATCGGGGATCACATTCCTGTAATGAGATGTAAATTCATTTTCCAAGAGATCACTTTATCGTTTTTAGAAGTTAAACTCGCTTAACTGAAGAATCATTTGGATTTTTTATACTTGTGATGATAAAAATCTTTTCCCGATGAGTATTGGCGATTTTCGTATTTGATATTAGTTTCAATCAATTATACATATATGTCTTTATAAATCAACATGTTATATAGCATTATTCAGCTGTATCTTTCTCCTTTTATAGTTATTAAAAGTATTGTAATGCAAATTCGACTATAAACGCAGCTGAGCTTGGAATTTTGAGTATTAACACTGCAAAAACTGAACTCATTGCTGAAAAATCGTGTTATATTCTTTGCAAAACTACATATTTATAAGATTTAGTTGCGATAAACGTAATAAATAATGATATAAATAAAAATGATCAAATATGAAATTTTATCCCTTTTTTATTTAGAATATCAAAGCTAGCACAATTTGATATCAAATTACTATTTTCCCAACTCGCCTACAGTTGGATCTAATTTATTGCAAACTTCTATGGATATTAGAATTGTACAGAATTAGGTTATAATGTTTTTCTTTTCAAGCATTTCTTCATTGACAGAAATTTTATTACTATCCGAATGAATTCATTATTATTTTCATGCAATCGCAGCAGAGAGCTCCTCCTCTATAATTTATCAGTGTTCTATAATATAGTTAAGTCAAGATATTTGTCTAATCTCTTAACTTATTTAAAGCCTTACCTGTAATTGAATGACAAGCAGATGAACTCTCTTTCCTCCAAGCAAGCTTTTTCACAGTCCTCTTCCCGTTCTGTTCTAACCACTCGCCTGACATAGAAGCTTCTCAGTCTCGTTCCATATCCAACTCTTCGGAACACACCGCCATTAAACAAGGATCCTGGTTTGCACAGTTCGTAATTATTGTTGGGGAAGGGTTGCTGGGGCATTCCTGCTGGTGGGAAGATACCATTGCCGTTGAAAGGGTTAGATTGTGGGTAGCCTGGATAGCCTCCTGGAAATCCTCCGGGAGCTGAGTGTGGATTTTGGGGTGGAGCGACAGGTGGATAACCTCCAGCTTGGCTCCAGCTATGAGCATTGCCTGAACCCCAGGGTTGAGCTGGTGGAAGAGCAGGTGGGTATGCAGGATAGTTGACAGATCCGTGAGGACTATTTTGTCCCCAACCTTGACCACTCCATGGACCAGAAGGCCATGACTGAGAAATAGAAGTGCTTCCGCCACTTGGTGGAACAACTGGACCACCGAGTCCCCATCTTGAAGGTCCATATCCGCTGGAACCTCCTTGTGGAGATCCGTAACCAGGTCTATGGATGAAGCTGTGCCCACGGTTTCCACTTCCTCTGACTAAAGAACAAAAACAATTAGACAAGAAATGAGTTGTTTTTAAATTTAATTATTTGGATGAATTTTTAGTTGCATTTAGAAATATGAAAAGAGTATAGAATGCATAATGGAAGCAAATCTGGGTTAGCAATTACTATTTTTAGGAACAAACATGTTTCAAATGGATTTAATGGTAATGATAGCAATATTTTTTTAACACCCGACCTTCACCAGATATGATTGCAAGCTTATACCTTCACCATGCCATTTTAATGATTGTGGGATTATTTTAACCTGTCAGTTTTGTTGCAAATGTGATACCAAACACCTTAAATGATTGTGTATCTGCACCATCACCCAAAATTATTCATGCAATTTATAAAAGCAGTAAAAATCACCCAAATGCGCCTTGATCATATTTATCTGTTCAAGCTAAGGATATAAAATATGAAGATTCTTTGTTGCCAGATCAGTCTGTACTACTTCGAGTTTGCTATTCTTTAGGCCTAAGATGAAGAATGTTCTTACTTGTCCTATAGCTTGAACAGATAAAAACGTGCTGCCACCACCGACTTTAATTGTTCTTTTTTTGCTTTTGTTTGATACTTACTCCACTTGAACTCGTAATAGTCGTAAGACTCATCATCTACCAAGTTGGGCTTGTTTGATCCACTAGACTGGCTACTAAATCTGCAAGACTGAAATCGCGAACTGTACTCAACAGACTGGCAGTCACGGTTATAACGCCTCATGCATTCATCAAGGCATTCTTGGAATGAATATACTTTCACTTCGACTTGGTGGGCGACATCCAATCGTTTCCTGCGGAAGCATTCGACAGTGGCGTTGTTGATGTAAGCGTCTGGTGGAAAAAGTAGAGAATTGTCGGTTGGCACTAGTTTTATAATGGCAATGGTGCACAAACTTTTTAATATAGATGCTCTTTGATTTAATCATCCATGGATTTTTGTTAGATTTTCTTATCTATTTTTCTCATGAATGGGTTTGTTTAATTTAGATCTTATTTATTTTTAATATTTATTAAGATAATGTTTTTTATTTCAAAATGTTTTCTAGCAACAGCTATTCGTATGCCATATTGTAAAAGTTTATCAGAATCTGAAAACGTTACAAAAAATAAATTATGAACTTGGTTCATTTGTAACTTGTAAAAGCAGAGTAAGTCGTAATAGACCATTGCATGATAATAGGCAAATGGATTTATTGATATAGAATATATTATTTATAAAAATATTACATATAATAAATAAGTTAAGATTTTTATTAAATATTTGTTTTTAGAGGAAGGAAGGTGAATACTTTAATTTATTGATGTAATTACTGTGAAAGATATTATTTTGAGAAACCAATAATTTGTGCATATTAAATGCCACTTGAAATTAATAATTAGTACTATTTTTTGTTATAGTAATCTTAAAAACGATTCCCAATTTAAATTTACAGGAATTAATTCAACTAATTTTTGATATTAAATAATTAATTGCAAGAATAACCAATTGTTATTTTCAAAGGATCAAAATTGATATCTGAATTAAATAGTGTTAATAACATGAGCAATTTTATTATTTCTTTCAACTTACAAAAACAATGAAAAATCCAAGAAAATAAGCAAAAATTCAAGTTAAAACAATATTTCAAATTTATCTCAAGATTTAATTTTGTAAGAGAGCTTTTTAGTTTATGATATTCTTTATTCTAATAACGTAATACTCATATTGTTAACAGGTTTTCTTGTAGCCTGAACTATTCAAATCAATAGTTAGAATACCAAATATTAATTTAAGAATTTTGAATCATACTCATTTAATATTTTTAAATTCAAAGTATACATTTTATTTCATGTGTATTTTAAGGCGTGAGAATTACATTGATGCAGTATTTTAATCATATTTTAAATAAGACGGCTAGAACAACAAAAATTATTGTGTTAAAAATTTATTTTATTTTAACGAATCCGATGTATTTCCATTTGGAGAGTTGTTTTTCTTTTTGAAGTAGTTACAATTTAGCACCAATTTATTAATAGAAAATAAACATTAAAGCCATTACAATTGGATTCTTAATAAATTTTGCTTGGAAATAGACGCCTGCCTTTTACTGATGAAGGTCGAGTAGTGGAAGTATATATTCTTTCTTAGATATTTTGGAATAAACAGCTAATATAAAACTAATCTACTGACGGAATTACTCTAAAATTTACACTAGAAATATATTAATAGGACATACAATATCATAAACGGTTCTAAGAGAAATAGTGCTTGTTACATACAGATGAGTGCTGTAATATAAATATATTTAATATATTTAACAGTATAATTTTAATTTCCTTGTCATAGTAATTTTAACAATTTTCTAATAAAGTTTAATGACATTGATATATAATACAAGAAATTCCGTGCATATAAAGTATGTTCCAACTCTATTGAGAAATATATGGTACAATCATAAGCAAGAAGCTTAGATTCGAATCTGTAAATTGTGCGATCAACGAACGTAAGAATGATTTTAATGTGTATAACTTCAACAGTAAAAAAGTGCCTGTTCGTTCAAATGTATTGCTTTTATATAATAGTTTGCCAAATGGCATCAAATTAAAATAATTACTTTATTTGAAAAATGGCCAACCTCATTATCTAAAGAAAGTTATTTGCCTTTAAAACGTTTTTATTACTCAACATGAAGAATTCCTCGTTTTACTTACCTCGATCGGCATTTCCGCAGAGTATTCTGTAGAAATCTCCCTGGCTTGGTATTAAGGTGACAGTTTCGTGCGTGGTGGTCATATCGTTGGCATCTGAAGCATCCGGGTAGTACATGTAAGTTGTGCAAAGCCAAGAGTCTTCCTCGTGATAGAAAGCAGTACAGAGGTATCCTCTGGTCTCCAGGCTTTGGGCGCAAATATCTGAACAGCTCTGGAAGTGTTGGGTGTAAATGGTTTCCAATTCCATGGCGCCATTGGGTCTTTTACCTGATTCCATGATGTGGGCTCGGTTGGGACAAGCTTGAGATTCTGCAAAAGCAACAATCGTGCGTTTGAGTTTTATTATTTGAGGTCATTTGTGAATGGACTACTAGTCTATGTTGGAAAATGAATTGAATGTTAATAGTACCGTGTCCGTGGAGCTTTGAAATTTCATTCTATCGTTATTCGAACAAGGACTGAAGTTCAATAAATATAGAGAGTGATATGTCTTTGATGCGTGTTTAAGATGTTTAATGACAAAAAAAAATCACCTGTCGATGCATCGAATTAATTCACCAGATGGAATAAGAAGATGGTAGATTCAAATGCTCTGCTAAATTCAGTTACTTCTAAAGAAAATTGTAAGGATTAAAGCGAAACATCTTATACTGATTAACACTTATGAAAGATTTTGGTAAAAAATTCATTGATTTAGGCAATGCTGAAAAGAGTGATATCTTTAAAGAATGCGGATCCATTTTTGCATAAATTCTATCAACAACCTTGTTCGTTTCTTGTGTCACAAATTGTTTATGAAATAGTATTCTGATTACGTATCGATAAAATTGAGAACAACCACCATAAAATTGGAAAATAATGTTATATTTATTATTCTTATGAAGTATTTTAGCCTCAAATCGTTGCTCAAATTTTTTATCTATAGCATTTTGAGTTTTTTATATGAAAATTCCTAATAATACGATTATAGGCAAGAAGCAAATAACTTGGATTAATGTTTATTTACTAGGAATTAAAAGCTGTGTTGTATATTTCTTACAGGCTGTATTTTCCTAAATAAAACTCTTAATGGTTAAAAGAAATTAACAAATTGCGAATTATTCTATATTCCAAAGAAATATTTCACTATCTGTCTTAATCTTTTTTTTTTTTAGAAAAACGAAAAAACGAACTTAAAAATAAGAGGAAAGTCCGTATTACCTGAAAGGCACATATTTTCGACATAATCGCTGTTGGAATCACTGATGAAGCCGTTGGGGTTCATAGCTTTCGTGTTTCTGCTGAGCCGACATTTCTGGCCACCTCTGTCGAAGCAGGCTGACAGGCATTCGGGATCGTTGATGCATTTCTCTTCGCATTCGGTGCGGTTGGTGGCAAACACTTCTTGATCGGTATGGCTCTCGAAGCAGTGTCCTGGGGTCCTTTTGATCACGTAGAGTCGGTTGGGACATTCGCTGTTGAGTCTAGAAGCTGTTCAAGAGACATCCAAAGTGTTTAGGGAAGAAGTATTTCTTTTATTATGCATACATTCTTCTCTTTTAAAATTAAATTTATAATTAAGCTATATGTTGAGCATTTCTTTAAGCGTGGATAGAACAGCAAATGAAACATGATGGAATGTTACTGGGATTCCAAAATTTCCATATTCTTTGTTAAAGATTGCTCTATTTTTGGAAATATATTTATCAATAAAAATTTATCATTTCTTTGAAAATCTTATTGAAAAGCAGATAATAATTATAATTTTGAATTTCTGTTAACTTAGTATCCTCATTCTTGTTCTTCTTTCATCGCTAATTTCAAGAAGGCAAAACTATTTCTGTTCTTAATGTGACTTTTTTTCACAAGAACTAATTGACAATTACTTAATGTAATTCCATTGACTTAAAAGCTGATATATGTATTGTTGTTTTCATGCCGTTGTTTAATATCTCTTCATAAGGGGAATCGTTCAACTTACATGAGAAGCAGACTTTGTTGAAGTGGAAGGTGTTGAGCTGTCTGACCAAAACGTCTCCGCCATCCGGTGAGGCCCTGTCGTGGTACATGTGGCAGATGGACTCCTTGTACTCGGGTTCCACGTGTTGTTGGTTGTTGCCCATTTGGCCGTTGGCAACAGCTGGATGTCCTGCGTTATTTTCGATCCTTCGTCCGGGCGTGAAGTCGAAAGAAAGGCATTTAGGGTCGTCTTCGCATCGCTGTTTGCAGGTCTGGAGAACTCTCAGGGGGTTGTCGACCAGTGTTACCTGTTGAAATTGGAAGATTTCGCGTTATTCCGGGGGAACAAAATCTTTGTTTTTAAAGCTGAGAATGCGCGTTTTGGTTAAGATTTTCCAATTATTCACAGACGTGTTCGCTGATACAATTCTTTAATCTTTACCTACTGACGGTACTTATAAGTACCACTTAAATCTAGATTATATTTTCGTAATATCACTGTTTTTACCGATGGTAGACTAAAAAACACAGAGATCGTAACCCAAATAGCAAGAAGTTAATCTAAACTAAAAGTAGGAATGAAAATTATTTAATTAATAATTAAATTAATTAAGATATTTCTATGAATTAAAATTTTTCTCTTGGTTTCTCTGGGATTACTTTGTAAGGAAACTTAACTACTGGTGCAAAAATGAAGTTGTAAAATTGATGGCAACATAATTCAATAGATAAAGGGTTAATAAATTTTATTTTTCATTAAAATAACATACGTTTGAGCTATTTTCTCGTTAAAAGTTAGATAGGGAATAATAAGGTGACAATGTATTTTATTTTCCAGGCTTAGTCTTAGCATTTATAATTTTATACTGTACTTTTCCGTTAGCTGGGCGCAAGCGAAAAAAACTCCAAATAATTGTAGAATTCCACGAAATTTTTTTGGCAATTTTTCGCTCTCACTCGTCTAACGGAAAAGAACCGTTTATAGTAACGCTTCTATAATAAGGATAATAGTATTATGATGTGGATATGATAAGTGTTTTTGATTTAAATTAATGATATTTAAAAATTTGTTGAACCATTTGAGAGAGAACTGGAACTCATATAAAATGCATTTCTCATTCTTTTTTCATGTTTTCTTTTGGGCCCTTTATTTTACGTCTTTTTTAAAAATTCAAAAATTTTTTTGCTAATTTAACCCGAAATAACTTAGTTTAAATCATCGTTATTCTGTAACTTATCACCCAACCCTTAGATTACAAATATAAAAAAAGTATATTTTCGAATTCTCTTTATTCCTTTCAAACAAATTATAACTTAATCGAAATACTATAATATTTTAGTCAAAAAGTAGAAAAGTGGTAAAAATTAACGTTTGTATTCTTGGAAAGCATTAAAACTAGTTGTCCATAAATAACCTTTTTGCAACAATTGCAAGCGTATTTTCTAATTCTTCGTTTATTGGATTCACAGAAAGCATAAATTTATATGCTCCACTTTTAGTGTTTCTTCTACCGACTTTCCAATATTTAATTTAGTAAGTATGAAAAACTCGAAATTTTATACAGTTGGCGATTTCTTTATTAAGGAAACTCTTACGATTAGTCACTAAACATTCTTCTTAATTGACACTGTTAGAAAAATATCTATTACCTACGGATAACTTATTTTACTGCTTAAGAAGATACTACGCATCAGGTGGTGTAAATGTTACGAAACGATCTCGAATTCCCCAAATTTAAAAAGTTGATAGTATATTAAATGGATGCTGGCGTAAATTGATTGTTAATTTTTGATTAATTTAAGTGCATTTTAACTTTTTTAAAAAGATTTATGTTGATAAAATCTTTTTAAAGAAAATCAGAAGGCAGATTTTGTTCATCTGATACATTCTGAACTAAGACTCTTTTCAATTTTATGTGTATTGAAAAATTATACTGATAATCAAAAATGGCCCATAAAAATGGCGCACGCTCAGATCATCTGATGGTTTGTTGCTCCAAACAACTTACCACTTCGCCTTTCGACACTCCGAATCCGTTGTTTCCGCCCATTCGGTAGTTCATGACGAGTTCAAAGGCGTATTTACCCATGCCATTATTGCAGGATTGAGCTGAAAGACAAAAAGAAAGGCTCTCTTAATTTGTAGTTGACTCTAAAACAATATGGTTCTGAATTTTAACGATTATTATTTGCGGCTTCTTCAAAATTTGTGAAAGTAAAAAGTAATTTAAAATGTCCTTTTTCAGTTAATTGTTAATTTTAGGATTAAAACAATGAAAGACGAGCTATGTTTCATTTTCTGGAAGGAGTCGCAGACCCACCACGGACTTAATAGGTTAAGGCATGGCACGATTGAGGAACATGTATGAAAGAAAAAAAGATTTGGGATTCTCTTTTCTGATTATACTTTTAAGTTTCTTTTATAAATTCATAGGCTCATGTACTTATCAAAGAATTGCTCGTTTGGGCAGAAAAATGCAAGTCTGTTACTATCTTGTAGATCAAGGCATGGCATGATTAGAGAACATGTATAAGAGAAAGAACATTTCTTGTTCTCTTCTCTGGTTGCACTTTTAGCTTTTCTTCATAAATTCATTGGCCCATGTTTTTATCAAAGAATTGCTCTATGTAGACTGGCTGTGTCTGTGAATAATCTAGTGGATCAGGGAATGACACGATTGAGGAACATGTTTAAGAGGAAGAAGGCTAGGAATTCTGCTTTCTGGTTGTCTTTTTAAACTTCTTCCGTAACTTGATAAGCCGATATTTTTATCAATAACTGATTGCTGAGCTCGCACTAATTACTGAAAGGTTTTCTGAATTTTTTTCTTCAAGTGAAACAGGAATAAATAGTTAATTTGCAGAAAAAAAAACAAATATAAGGAACGAAATATTTTAAAATGTTGTATTATGTTATTAATACAATATTTGCCACGAATGACAATTAGAAAGAAACATCATACTTTCAGATAAGATTAAACAAGATTTTGTTTCATCAGGAATTATAGTAAATATTTCTTTTTTATTCCTCATATAAATTTTACAATTTATGTCTCATTCCCTTTCTACAGTTAGTAATTCGAGTGTGGGCTATCTTTTTTTGAAATACTTCAAGAAGAATTATCAAACCCAAAATACTAACGCTAAATCAAACCTACTTCAGATGCTGCATAATCACACTAAATATGCTTTGGTCAGCATAGAAGCTATACTTTTCTTTTATATTAGGACATGACTAGCTATGGTTAGCCATGGACATGACTAGACCAAATAGAGTTAAAGACAGCATCATGAGTCAAGGTTATAAAATTAAATATCAGGGTTATTAAGACACTATTTACTTAAATGGAAAACAATCCATGTTTCTTTCTTTCATTCAATTGGTCAGCTGAACATCGCTTCAAAGAGAATTTCAAAAATTTGAAGCAGCTAACATTGTTTTATGCTTTATATTTTAATTGAATTCTTTTTTTTTCAGAAGAAGGTGATCTCTTCCATTGGGCAAGTAAAAATGCACGTCCGGTAAAGTGAATTTTATCTCTCCATTTTCTTTTGTAGTAGTTTGGCATTGGAGTATTAAATGCGCTATTTATACTTCCTGCTTAGTACGAATCAATTTTTTTCTTTATATTTCATGGGGAAAAATTCAGAACAAAATTATTATTTTATATTATATGTTTGAAGTATTATTTATTATATTCTACTTTCGAATGAAAACAAAAACACCACATTTTCAAATGTTAGCTTTAGAAGGAACTTCTAAACGCTCTTC
Organism: Argiope argentata; assembly: GCA_026289955.1. NCBI lineage: Eukaryota > Metazoa > Arthropoda > Arachnida > Araneae > Araneidae > Argiope > Argiope argentata. The sequence goes on along the minus strand of JAOUZG010030537.1, from coordinate 231,707 downwards.
GTTTTAATAAATATTACAGAATAAACATGAATATAACCATAAATATTTAAGGTTGTAAAATGGTTGTACAATTTCTAATTCCTTATTTCTCTAAGAAATTTAATAATTATAAAAGCAATAATTGCAAAAATATTTTAAATTATCTTTTATTTTAATACATAAAATTATATGGACAATCAAAATTAAAATCTTTTACCAAATGGATTAATGCGAAATATTATTATTATTATTCAGATTTGCCTTAAATAGCAATTGTTTGATTTAACTCACAATTTCAATGCGAAATTATGTACAGTAAAAAGAAACTTGCATATAAAACAAATTTAACGTAAGTATAAAAAAATATAATTTAAGAAATGAAGTCTAAATAGAATCTTTTAATATCCATAAATATAAAATGTGGTATTATTGAACTCTTTTGAGCTAATATCAAATTTGAATTCCCCCAAATTACAATTAGAATAGTATAATGCATTTGTTTAATATATTTTATGAAACTAAACCTGTACAAAAAAGCTAAAGGAAATATTGCATCTCTCATCATGTGAATGTCTTTAAGAATATTATAATTAATAAATTTCGAATTTCGAGTTCACTATTGCTCTACTATTTTTTGCATACTATTAATAAACAGGAGTGTCATTTAAAAATATAATTAATACAATTAATCATTTTATGCACTATTTATCAGAGGGTGATAAAAGTTATCTTATGAACTATACTTTTCAGGCGAAAAAAATTTCTGAATTTCTAACAGTTTAAGATGCAATACGCCAATTATGAATTTTACAATGTATTCTATGTATTTGTAATATTAAAATCGAAATTAGATTGAGAGGTGCACTATTTGTTGTTAGGATTTTGAATACAAACAATTAGTTTCTAAAAGAATTATTAAGAAATTCGTAAGCTATCTGAGTTAAATTGAACTTTAATATAAGTTTATTCAACTACAACAGAAGCTTAATGGTTACAGTTAAGACCATTTCTTGTGAAAAATTCCAAAATTAATTTCAATATACAAAATGTGTAAATATATGTTTTCCAAGGATTTTAAAAGTTAACTATCAATGAAGATAAGTCAATAACACCTCGGCACTTTAAGTTCAAAAGTATTGCAGAAAATTTTGTAAAAATCTTTGCCAAAAAGATAAATTTTTAATCGAATATTTTCAATTATTCATCCATTTTTAAAATTAGTTTGCCAAATTATAAAGAGCAACTTATAAATTTAATATTAAATAACATATGCCTCAAATCTTATGCCTCTATCTCAATTTATGCAGGGTATTTACATTCTATGAGATACTAATCCATTTAGGCTATTAGCCTCAGGCTTTTATGGACTGTCATTTTGAAATATTTTGCGAACCCTTGACTATAATCTGCCTCAGCTACGAGAAAATCAGCTTATTTTAGATGATCAACGGTATTGCTCACACAAATGATCAATATCGTAAGAATATCTTCCGATATTTATGGCCAACTAGACAACAATCGTCTGGATAGTCATAACGTTACTCTAAAGGAAAACGAAGCAGAAACGATAAGTTTTGGTGTAATCCACGTTCCTAAACGAAAATTGTGCAAGAACTTGCAGTAATCTTTCGTTGTAATCCTTTCTTGCGCTAGAGTGCTGCCGTAAACTGAAGTGAAGGGGGGTGCCACTTACCGTCGGTGAGCAAGCGCAGAGCGGCCAGGAAAGAAACCAAGGGTATCATGGTGACTGAGTACAGTTTCATGTTTGTCAGCTAAAAATGGATCCAATTGCAGCACCTGCCTAGCATTCCTTGCTGTAACTGAGACCACAACTGCAGGAGCAAGCGACAGGTAAACGATTTGAGGGGAGTCCCGGCGATCAAGTGACGGCTGACCGGTGGCCCGGGCCACTAATATGAGCCGGGTGACGTCATCGGGGCGAGCCAATGTCAGCGTATCCGGACCAAAGGATGAATGGACATCCCGGAAGGTGGACTGCCGCCGTTTGAGAGTTCATAAATTCCAGAAAGGGTGGCCACAGTCCAGAGGAAATGAGTTTGCTGGTGATGAACTTAGAACTAAACGACCTGACAGGGAACGGGTCCCCTGCCCATCCGCCATCTTGGGACACGCACCAAAAACTAAAAATAAATAAATAAATCAGAAGTGTTCCCTTCTTCACTTTCTCACTTATTCCTATTGCGAAATATACATTCCAACTGTGATTTAATGGCTCTCCGCATTTTGATGAAATCTCCTTTTGGTGTCTTGTATTGCTTCCAAACAGCAGTAGTTAGTCACATGATTAACACTAGAACTACGAACCGGTCAAAATGACCGGTTGCATACCATTTCCTCTATAAGTCTTATTAATATTTTACGATAATGTCATGATTTTTTATTAAATTTGTGTATAGAATAATATTATAAATTATTTCGTTCTTACTCTTCTAATTTTTAGAAATAACTATGTGTTATACTTAAATATACGAACCGGTCATTTTGATCGGTCATGAAAATATCATGAATACATGTTGTGTGTTCCCGGAATTTTTTATGTTTATATGGAAAATTCCCGAAATTTAAAAAATTCAAGTTTTCTATGCATTATGTATATGTAATATATTGGTAAATATTAAATCTGTAATATGAAGACACTTTCTACAGTCAGTCTCTAACCTCTATACTGATAAGTTATCAGAATTCGTAACCTATATAAAATTTCAATTTAGAATCTCACATTATTTTTGCACACATTGTAAGTGGTTTGTGATTGAATATTAGAAAATGAAATAAAATTTTAAGATTTTTCAGTTAGAAGTTTTTACCCCGAAAATTCCGAGATATTCGAAAAGAACAAAATTTCTTGGAGATATAGCAAATATATGCGAAGATATATCCGAAGTTGACAGTAAATCAACAAATATTTCAAAGGTCCAGTTTGAGAAAGGGAAAGTCTATGTATCCTTGGACAGCGATAGTGAAGAATAGAACATATTTGAGGTACGTAAAAGAAAAAGTTCAAGATTGCCGTCATATTCCGATGAGAGTGAAGATCAACAAACTGAAAATGCTTATGATGGAACTATTTGTTATGTAATTACAATAGTTGAATGAAATATATTTTATTTACTTTAAAATTAAATAGTCTTATGAATTTATAGTTTTATTTCTTGAATTCTACTATTTTGTTTACTTAAACAAACAATCTGGTCATAATGACCGGTTGGTAGAAATAGGTATATGGTAAATCTTCGTAGTTCTAGTGTTAAAATTCGCCTTAGGAAACTCACATACTCGTATACATATTTTTTTAAATCATAAAGTTCTTCTTCTTATTTAAATTAGTTCTTCAAATTCAATTATGAAGTTTTTATCTTAAATGTTATTTTATATATGGCTATTTTGAATAACTTTGTAATTATACGTAACTACATTTACACGCAGAAAAATTCCGTGATGAATATTTTACCTATGAATATCTGAATTAAATTAAGACAAGATTCCCAATTTGTTGTACTATGCAACTTGCGTTTAATGCCATTTAACATTCCTTTCTCCCTAAGTCTCTTATTAAATATTCGATATGTTTCGTGATTTCACACTTCTATTCTTATGATACGTTCTTCATGGTACCTGTAAACATTTCCTCTCTTTGTCTGTGTTTATATTTTATTATTTTTAAATACAATTTTATTACTAAGATTTTCTTTTCTGATTTTATTCTCAACGTATAATGTTCCTACTTCTTAAGAAATCAAGATGTTGTACAATACTGCAATAACTTTTCGATATTAAGGCTAACTTCGGTTCTAATTGTGACTTTCCAGTTCGCAAAGCCCCAGTAGAGATAGAATTTCTTAGAAATAAATTCAGAAATTGTAGAGAAATAGAAATCTGCAAGATCAAACGATGAAAATTCAAAAGTTGTAAGCTAATCAGAACTAAAATTGTTCGTTAGAACTTTGTACAGAAAAGTCAATGATCATTAGAGTAGCAAATTTCTATGATTTTCATTTCAGAATTTAGAAAAACGAATGATTTCAAAAAGAATAAAAGGGAAATCTTCATTCATTCGAAATTCATTTACCTAATCTAGCTTATAAAAATAAAAAAAAATATTCAAATGACACCTTTTTAGTCAAAACAATCACGAATTTAATCAAAATAATCATTTAGTCATTTTTATTTTCATAATATCGCTTCATATGCGTATTATTTTTGATGCTCGTAGTTTGATATTTCGAAAAGATCTTCTTTGATTTTGCTTTCGTTTTTTAAAAAGTTATTTAATATTTAGATGATTGCTTTGTATATTTAATAGTATTTATTTTATAGTGCCACTCAGAAGTTTCTCACACTTATTCATGTTTTTAGTTGTTTTTATTAAATTCAAATGCATCTTTTTAATTTTTTTTACACATTTTGACTTTTAATAGCTCTTTAATGTTTTTAAAACTAGATATTTACAGAAAGATCTTTTAATGTCTATATTAATAATGTTTATTTATGTTTCTGCTTATATTAATAATAATTAGCAATAATAAAAAAATATTTTTTAATTTATTGAAATTAGATCAAAATTGTATTGCAATAAAATTAACATAACTAAACACTTATTTTTTGTATTTTATTTAAAATAGTGTAAAAAGGATTTTTATGTTATAATATGCTTTGATTTTATGAAGTAAAAACTCTAAGACTTGATTAATTTTTCATTAAAAGTCTAACAAATTTTAAATGTCATTTTTTAGTGAGAACTCGCTATAAAGAAGTAACTGTGTGTTATAATTAATAAGTGTAGATTTATTGTTAGTCATCTAAATTTTATAGCGTTTTGAAAGATTTTTGCATTTCGTATAACGAAGCATGTAATTTTCAGTTAGTATCCAGTCTAAAAACATTATTATACTAGAGAAAAAAAGTCGTTTTACTGTTTTTTACTATAATCTACTTACGCATAAAGCGATTATTTTTTTATTCATACAAGGTTTCGTTGAACTATGCATATATTATACATATAAACATGAACTATACATATAAAATTTTCAGATAACCTATTCATACAGAATAAGATCAGTTACAGAGTTCCAATTAGGTAGGATAGGTAGCTGCCTACGGAGTCAGCACTGTAAAGAAGTCGTAACCTTGTCTCCTTTTGAAGAGACACATGTTCGAACATTGTTACTTCTTGCCAGCGGTGAGACGATTCTTCCTTTGTTGCGCATTGTGTTTCTCCCTTTTAGTATCACCCTTTGGACTTAAATGGAAGAAGAAACCCGTGTCAAAACACCAGATATGGTTATTTCTTCTATGGACCACCCAAATTGTTATAAAGTTCCGATAATGAACAACATATGTGGTTTACGACCCTTTGAAGAAAAAAGTACTGAAACCTCCATATGTGAATTTTTCTCTATTGTGAGGGTGCTGTTGGGGTAGTGGAGGAGTGAAAAATATTCCCACGGTTACTGCTGACCATTGGGAATATTTCTGAATAATTATTGGATGATCGGCGTCTCCAGCTCGCCAATGCGAACCTGAGAGGAGGAGTTTTGACCGAGGTTAAAATGGAAGGTTTTGGAAGGAAGAGAGAACGAGACCAGCTGATCTGTCTAGAGACTGGACGAGAGCTGATACAAACAGAGCAGAAGAGCTGGACAGTCGAAGAGGTACCACGTGATCTCGAGTTTGATTTAAGATCTACCGGTTATATCCGTAGATCTCTTGAGCTACACGCAGTAGCCGGATACGCTAAACAGCCCATTAGTTCTTGTATGAATTGTGGAACCTTTAATCCAGATGCAAATATTTCCCAGCATATTAACCTAGAGGACGTGTTGTTGTTTTTTGTTATTGTATAAAGCTGTAAATAAAACATTTGTGTTTAAACGCTACCCGTTTATTTGATCGACCAGGATCAAGTCATTACAGTACTAAAAAGTAGGGTTATACAAAAATCGACTTTTTAAGAAACTTATTTTCGAATTCATTACTTTAATTTAAAAAATGGTTTTAGCTGGTTTTCGAACTTTTGACAAAAAAAAAAGAATAGGAAAAAATATTTTATTTAATTTATTTAAAATAACATCCCTTGAACTTAATAGCAAAGTCGAAGTAAAAACATAAAAAAATTAAGAATTGCATATAAATATTACTTTCACAAAATAACGAAAACTCAAACAAAAATTTTAAACAATATTAATAATATTTCCGCTGTTTTTTGAGTTATCATGCTTTAGGATCGACAGATTTAACGCCGAAAATGTGTCCGTACTCATGGAAAACTGAAATGTGGAGTTTCATCAAAATATTTATTTCGAATTATTTGACGATTGCAGTACTTCTTCAATACTTCGTATACAAGAAAGTAAAAATCAACCAAAAATCAATCATTACCAGTTTGATTAAAAATGTTGTAATTTTTTAGATTAAATTGATTTATTAAAAGAGAATCTCAAAGTGTAAGATGTTTAGGATGGGAAAATTTCTGAATCCGCCATTGAATACCATGCTATGGTTTATTCTTTGGAGTCTTACATCTTGAAGTTAAAGGAATTTATTTTTATCTAATAAGAATTCTTCAGTATTTTTCGCTTTTTATGAATTACAAACAAAAATAGTTTTCAGTTTTGAAAGGTAAACTTATAACTTTGAAAGAATGTGAATATTCATTAAAAAATAGATTCAGCGTATGTTATATATGTGTTTAAATTTCGCATTATAGGCCAAACTGTTTACTTTAAACTTAATATTTTTTTATTTTGTATATGAAAATGTCACTTTGAACTAGTTTTTAAAAATTTTAAATTAGTTTTTAGAATTTTTTGGAAATAATATATGAAATTGCATTCCATAAAATTATGAAATAAAAAAAACCTAAAACTGATTTTAATATCACTTTAAAATTATCTCTTTAAAGATATTAATCAATTTTTTTGTATTTTGGCAACATTTTGAAATTATTTTTAATACAATTTTCAATAATACATTTCATCGTTACCATGAAATTCGATTAAAAAAATAGATGATAGTATGATTTTCTTCCAAAGTTGAAATTTTAAGAAGTATTTTATTTATTATCTGAGAAGTTTATACGAGGAATATAAAAATGGAATATCAGAATCGTGGAAGACAACGTGCAGTTAGAAGTTAGATTCCAAGGATAGTGACACCATGGTTTAATACACCATGTTGTTATGGGACACCATCAGGAAGGCTCCTTAACTCAATAAATAAAACTAGTTACAGTTGTTAAAATTACAGGGTGTGAATATCTATCCTATTTTGATGCTTAAAAAATCTTTTTTGCAGGAATCGGTTATATCAAAATTTTACGTAAGAGTTGAGGGAAATGAAAACCATTACATTTACAATTTTCTAATTATACGATAACTTTTAAACTTTCTTCAGATAAGACAATTGAATGGAGGATGCGAATTATAATTATTCATAGTTAAGTGATATGCATCAATTGTAACTGGCAAGTTTAAATTTGGAATACATTTTACAGCAACTGTAATCCATATTTTAATAGCAGATAAGAGTCATGGCTTATTGTCGGATAGCCTATATATATATGATAGGCAGCGTTATGTTAGTCATATGACTTCGATGGTAACACCATTTTAATTAATTTTTATTTCATGTGAAAGCTTATGGCCCTTAAATACATCATTAATGGCCGCCTGCTCCCATCCTTTCCCCTTTTACTGTAAAACAAAGCTCTTGCAGAGTACCTCAGTCCGAACAACTAAACCAAATTCTCCAATTTGTTTCGTCGTTTTATTAATCTTTCTTAGTCTAGTTATATTAACGTCCCATTATAAAGCAACGTTAAAATTATTTTGGGATGGACCTTGTAATTTTCAAACTCGGTCAGATAAGTAGACTCGATCAGATGACACCTGAGCTAACACGCCCTCTTTACATCACACCACACCACACTAATGGGAGGACGTTTGGCTCCGACGGAATTAACGTGCAACAGACCCCCTTACACGACGGTTCTTCGGTGGAATTTGGTCTCGATCTTGAAATCCTATGGCTCGCTAGCGGAGACCTTCCCACCAGGCCCACGCGGCCAATCTTACATAATTTTATTTACATTTATGATGCCAGTTCAAAATTGTATTTTTGGTCCTTAAGCATTAAACTCATAAAATTGTAAATGAAGAGGGTGGTAACAGTTAAAATAGATCAATTCTGTCACGTGGAAAAAATAATTGATAATCAGTCCGTGAGTTGTATTCTTTGAAGCTCAGAAGGTAACAGTAACAAATAAGGACGTTTTATTTAGAAGCCAAACACGAATGACTTGTACACAAAACAGGACTTTCAGAAATCAGCAGCCAATATCTATTTAAAAATAGGAACAATATAAAGAGCTCAGAGAGAAATCTTTGGACAGATTTCGTTTAATTACTCGCTTGAGCTCAACTCAATTCAAATAGGCAATTCTCTACTCGTGTTTCTAGAATTTTTATTCCATCTTTCGAAATTTTAAAGCTTCCGTGATAGAGTATCCAATCTTCTAGAGTTTTCAAAATCCAAGGCTTGATGGAGTTTTCATAATCTTAATTTTTATCTCCAAATTCACCAGATTGTCATATAATCGTCAACTTTGTCACCAAGACATTCATTCAGCTGATATTACAATATTTGTTTTCGTCTGTAAGATTGTTTTCTTTACTAAGATACTCTTTAAGCATGAAAGCAATGTTACAGATTCATAGTAATATTGCATTGGCAACAAGAATCGATAGTTAAATTTAAAATTATATCAAGAACAACTTTCTGGCCGCCAAACGGCAGGTAGTGAAATTGATTATTGAGGATTTTTTTAAGAAGGAAGACTATTTTGTTCAACTTCGAGAAAAATGAATCTTTTTTTTATTTGCAGTTTATCTTTATATATTTTTAAAAAATTGATCAACAATGTCATTTAGATCGAATGTTAAGTAATTGTTTCATACTCCCCCCCCAAACCCCCCCTCATAAATTAATGAGATAGAATTTTTTATTTGCCTCATTGATAATAAAATAAACTTCAAACTCCTTTAGAATTACTGCAGAATCTTATATATACATTTAAAAAAAGAAATTTTTACTTCTCTCTGATCTTTTAAAATTTTTTTCTTGTATTTTTATATATTTCCCGAGCATTAATAAAAAGAAATAAACTAAGTAATAAAAACTTGAAAATGGGGCTAAAAAAGGGAAAGGGGAGAATAAAAGTAAATGATAATTTTCTGTAATATCGAGATATTAAATGTGGAATAAAAAAAAGGGCTCAAATGAATAAATGTTTTTTTTTCAGTTTCATTTGGCTAAAAATTATCAATTTTTTTATTTAATCTTAGCATTTATTTATGAAATATTTGCATAGTGGAAAATTTAAAATTATAATTTGATAAATTTGCTGAAGTGGGACGATATATGATTTATCATCTTTGAATATATAAGGATATGCAAATATTTACTATTAATATTAAAACAAAAAAAATCAATCTTTTTCAATCTTTATCTTTTTTGCTAGTTATTTATTTTGAGTACCGAATCATATTTAATATATTACAACAAAAATGAAAAAAATGTTGCAGAGTTTACTCATGCATCAGTTGATATAAACATACTTCATTTAGTTACTTCATATAACATTCACAACAGAACTTTTTCACTGCGAAAAGAGATTGAAATTTCTTGAGTTTGAAAAGAGAATTTATATATTTGCCAACCTAATGCAATTTTTTTTTCACGAAAGAAAACTTCTTTTTCATTAATAAGTGCGAATAATAAATATATCTGTTTTTCAAATTTGATCTTTGCTAGACTTAATTTTTCAGGATATTATACTTTATTAAATCTTATTGATCTGGACATCCTACTCTGTACAACAAATCCATATTTTGGCTGATTTTTTTTCTTTCTTATTTAAAATAACTTTGGCTTCCTCATACTTCTTGACTTTTTCTTCAGTTAGAGCAATATTTCAGAAAATAAAATTACATAAGTCGTTTTAAAAGAGGCTAAATATTTAATATGATGTAAAAAACGATGTAAAAAATTTAAACATTTAAAATGATGAATTTATTCACTCGCAATTATCGCGTCAATCGAATTTTGAGCTCCATCTCTTTTTCTGTAGGAGAATTATTTAGTTATCTGTTATCTTATAAGTTAATTCTCAATGTATCTTGCACAATCTCATTGTGCTGCCTTTACTTTATTCATCTGGTATATCTGGAGGTTGAAAACCTTGAGTTCAAGAGCTCCACAAAACTTCTGTCAAATCGGCAAATTCCTGTTGATGAAAAAGGCTTATGAAAAAAAAAGAAGTTGGGTGTCACATTTCATGGGAATACGAAGTCACATTTGATTCACACACTTAAGATGATTTCATTTCGAATTTTTGATTGAAATTAGTAATGGAAAGCAATTTATGTTTATTGTCCGCATCCATCCTTTCGTAAAAACTTATGCATAATTACAACAAATAGGGTATAGATGATGGCATCTATTTACTTGGTTTTAACTTATCAAACCGATTGGAATGAGCTCTCTAAAACTTTCTCGCATATTCTTTCTTCCTTCCCACTTGAATAACCGTTGTGGATCTTAAGTGAATGCAACGAATAATCAGATTTTTAATTCCAATGTTTTGCCTATGAGCGTGTTATCCTTCGTATTACAGTAGAGAAAAACAAATATACATTTTGAAAATTTTATTTTTGGCACGCTAAAACTAAAATTTGACAAATGTCTACAATTTTAGTAACAAGATTCCATACAAAATTTTCTTTATCGAAGTGTCTGTGCTTATGAGTTATCGGATTTACACATATATGTTATGGTTACTTATGACACTTGCCATGGACAAGTCCCGCTGGTATATCAGCGGATTTTAAGCCGGAGATATACGTCTCTTGTTTTACAAGTAGCGCCATCTAGGTCCAAGAGTACGATTTAGCTACACACACGCCACAACCCTTTTTAGGGGGTGGACTTCATTCATGCATATTCATTCATTCATCTCAGATCGTAATTTAGACCTGGGACAGAGAACGATCACCTCTGATCCAGTCCCCCCAGTGGTATTACTGTTGACATGGAGGACTTTGCGACCACGAACAGATTTAACGAGAGCCAGCCACCACAAACTCGGGGAATCTTTTGGCTAGTGAGTTTCGAACCAACGAGGAGTTCAACGCTCCACCAACTAGACTATCCCGGCCCACACGTATATGAATGTACAAACAGACAGTCACCTATAGGTGGACTCGGTTGAAACGAAACTTGATACAAATCTATGTTTTAGATGCTAAAATTGTGTCACAAAATTTAATCATCTAACCTTGTGAGATTTTAGTTAATGCTAATCTGTTTAATTTAGTTATATTACTATTTTAATGTCATTTTTTAAATCAACTCTAGGGCTAATTTGGGACGGATCTCTTAATTTTAGGCCGTGGTCAAACGACGAAGACACCTGAGCTAGCACTCTCCTCTCCACACCACACCACATCAGCGGGAGGACGTCCATCATGGATATTTAGGGTGCACTAGACCCAGTTACACGAGAGTTCCTCGGTGGAATCGGGATTCGAACTTGAAAACCCCTGGTTCCGAAGCCGAAACCTTACAACAAGCCACCACGGCCATAATGCTAATTTGCGTTCGAGAAAAGAGACGAATAGACAATTTTTCCGTTGGTTCCTGAGTTCAAAATATCCATACTTGATGTAAAAATCATATATCACATTTCACGCTTAAAGCTCAAAAGGTTTTCAATTATCTCATTTCTTCACATACAGACAGAGAGCCATAATTTCAAAAAGTGTCTTTTCGGAGTCGGGTAAATTTTGGAACACGGAGATTCGTCATAATCTGAAAATCGAATATTTTGACAATTATAATTCCTTTTATTTGCATACTTCGAAAACTAGATATTGACAAATAGATATTGATTCATTTATATAGATAAAAAATTGTTTTAGTTTTAAACTTATGATGAGATAGAGTTCATATTAATTTCTTCTATGAGCGGATTAACTCGGTTTTGCACAAAGTTTGGAGACAAAAGCAAGTTATATAAAAAATTAAGTTAATTGCTACTTAGATCAACAAAGAAAAATGTTATTTTAGTTCCTTTTTTTAAAGTAATTACAATTAATATAAATAATTTATCAAAAAATGGTCGTTTTTCGCAAGAACTGAACTCGCATTCTTCACGTGTAAAATACTGAGATAATCGCATTTTACCGATTAAGCTTACTGCCTGTTGGTTTCAACTTTCATTACGAACTGCTAAATCTCTATTTAAAGTATTAAAAATGGGTTAAATTTAACTAATTAATTATCATTAAAAACTCAATTAACATCAGGTGTCATGCCCAACGAGATTAAAAAATGTCCTTGACCTTTGAGTGGATGAATAAAAAGTTTTTTATTAACGATTGGAAAAGTAACCAAGATATAAAAATATAAATAAGGGGAGTGTGAGCTAATAGTGTGAATTGAAAAGATCTTTTAAGACAGAAACAAAAAATTAATATTTTTTCAATGTAATAATTATTGATAACTTTCCATAGCTTTTTCAACTTATTCTTTCGGAATAATATTACAACATACTTACAAATTATGTCACCCTATCAAATAAATGCAACTCATTTTTCAAACCCCATTAGGAGCAGGTTGTTTCACACTCGTGGCCAAAGATGGCGACGAGATTTGACCGGCACATTCTGACATTTTGTTTCACATTGTGGTGTATGCTACTGGGTGTGGATTTGTTAATATATGCCGAGATGGGTCTTCGTTTTCCTGTGATGACAAGAGAAAGTTTCAGGTTTTGTTCTCCCCGGGCAAATGTTCCACTGGGTCAATTGAAGAGCTCTTTCTGAAAGGTCTCCACCCCCGTGTTTCTGGTGTGCATAGAAAATGAGGCGTGAAATTGTTGGCTCGCCCACCAGCTGGATATCATTAAGGCTAAAATTCCTGGTAATTCATTGTGCGAGTCGATGACAGTCATGGTCAGCTTTCCCCTGTCCATTTTTCCCTTGACCAAATTATTACACTATCTCTCTTATTTCAAATGAGGATTAACTATGTATCAGATTCACGGAGATATTGGGTTAGAAAGTTGAGGTTGAACATTTGCATTGTCACATAAGTCAGGATTTATTTTACCTGTCTAACTCTAGGCCATCTTTTGATTCAGAATTTTATTTTATTTATTTGACTTTATAAATCCTTTAAAATATGAAAAAGTATAAAATAATAAGTGCTGTCCCATCTCTACGCAAGAACGATGAAGATTCCCTAAAAATCTGATATATAGAATTTTAGATACGAAGAAAATTGGATAAATGGAAATTTCGATGCATAGAAAATTGGATTTATAGAAATTTCAATATCGATAAAATTTGATACATAGAAATTTCTATATACAGAAAAATGCATAGACAGTTTTCCATCATTTTCTCACAATAATCAATGAAGCATTTATTTGATTTTATAAATCCTTTTAAGTATGAATAAAGTATAAAATAATAAGTACAGTCCCATTTCTATGCAAAAATGATGAAGATTCCAAAAAATCGATATAAAGAAATTTTGATTCGAAGAAAATTGGATATATGGAAATTTTGATACATTGAAAATTGAATATAGGGAAATTCCGATTCATAGAAAACTGGATACATAGAAATTTCAATATCGATAAAATTTGATGCATAGAAGTTTCAATATAGATGAAATTTGATACATAGAAATTTCGATATACAGAAAAAAGCATAGACAGTTTTTCATCATTTTCTCACAACAATCAATGAATAATTCATTTGCTTTTATAAATCCTTTTAATTATGAATAAAGTATAAAATAATAAGTACATTTCTATGCAAGAACGATGATGATTCCATAAAAAATGCGATATATAGAGAATTAGAAAAATTGAATGCACAGAAATTTCGATACATAGAATATTTAATAAATAGACATTTAGATGCATTCAGAATATGGAAATTATGGCTTATGAATATGGAATTATTTCCTAAGCATCGAATAATGGAAATTTCGATGCTTAGGAAATTATATGTACAAAAATTCAGATACGTTGAAAATTTGATATCTAGAAATTTCAGTATAGATAAAATTTGATGCATAGAAATTTCGATATATAGAGAAATGCGTAGCCAGTTTTTCAAAATTTTCTCACAACACTCAAAGCCTGGTTAATTTTTTCGGATTATGGAAGAATTAAATTATTAAAGAAATAACTTTTTAAAAATTTGAAAAGATTTTTCTAAATGGTAAATGGTGTATTTATCGAAAAACTATCTATTAAACTGAATTTCTCTTTTCCACACAAAAATATTTATTTAGCGGTCTGATTGTCTATAAGAAATCGAAATCTAAATTAGTACGCTCAAAATAAATACTAGTACTCCAAAATAGAGGTAAAACTATTTGTAGAAGAGAAGCGATACATAATATATGATTCTCTAAAAGAGTTTTTCTACTTTTTTCTACATATTTTCCTAATTTTTAGAATATAGTAAGAAGTAGATTATAGTAAATTTTATAGTAGTTGGTTAGTAGAAAAAGTACAGTAAAAGTCAGAATAAAGAAAAACTGTTTTTTTCCTTACTTAATTTATATTTCTTTTTAAAAACAAAAGTAGAAACTTCTTGACTGTAGTAAATGTAAATAATTTTTTTAAGAATCAGTTTTGGTTCAATATGCTAAACTAAGCAAAATTTTATCGACTTGCAAAAGCTATTTTAATAATGAAAAAATCTAAAAACATTTCCTAAGTTACCAAAAAAATGTTTCACATATAGAGATGCATGGAATACAATATATGAGAGTCTTATTCTATTAATAATAATTAAGAGAATTTAACATTCATCAATCATGAAAATATAAATTTATTTCATTAAATTGTATTATTCATCGATTTTTTGACATATTTAACTTAATTCCTGGAACTTATTTAGTAATTTTAATTAGACTTCAAACAAAATTTAAAAAAATCCAATTATAATTACACTTAAAACCTTATTAAAGTTAAACTCACTGTAATTAACTTTAAATACAATTAAGTCAACGAATGCTATAAGATACCGTTCCTTATAAAGTATTGTTACAAATAAATCTCGCACAAGAACGATGCGAAGATGCAGACTTTATTGTCTATAAAAACGCATGTTAAATATTAGCAACACAGCTACAAATTCACAGGGAATTAACTCTATTTAAACCACTAATTTCGGATAACAGCAAAGCTATGGAATACATATCAATGAGAGAAAATACGCTCTCTCAAGCTCAGCCAACCAACGTATTTCGCTCCCTAAACTGATCTACTACCTTTCTTAAGCCGTGCCTTTTAAATAGCATTCTGTTAAAGTGGGCGAGGCAAAGGCTGAAAAGATCATTCTTTCCAGACAACTGTAAATCTTTATTTACAGTTGAAGTACAGAACAAATCTTTATTTCTCAACTTCTACAACACATTTTAGAGAGTAGTAAAAACCGTTAGCGACCTCATTACGTCGCCAATACACCTACATCGCCAAATCGGTCGAATATGGCGATCATCTGTTGTAAATCCCTCTAGAACGGTCTTTTCTCATCGATGTGCGATTCCATTACAGTTAATTTTATACAATTAAACTATTTACAAAACAATTCATAAATATTTACATTTACATCTAATTTACACAAAATTCATAATAGTATAATCTGAATATTAACAAGAGTATATTGATTGCATAAACTGTTGAAGAATGTCTACAAAAATGAATTTCAGTTTTTCTAGACGATTCGTTAGAATTTCTTTAATTTTAACACGTCATTCAAAATATGATGATATCGACACAGATGATTGGATAACCATATACTTTTGAATGAGGAATCAAACGTTTGCTTCTAATGGATTAAAACCCTTTGAAACTCTACGCAAGAGTTTTATCTTTTCGTTCTAGAGAACCTAAATAAAGATTTCTTTCTATACGGGTCAATAATTGTAGATTGGATAGGATTGATTTAATTTATTGGCACAAGAACCAAGTCAGACTTGCTAAAAACAATATTAATATTCGAACAGGTTAATTAACCAGTGAGTGTGGTCTCTCCATAACTTCCTCGCATATTTTTAAATACAGGTAATATCCCAGAGAACATCTTGCCTAACATTGGCGTATAATATTAACGTAATATTAGTATTTGACATGAATTACATTAGTATTTTTACTAAATCTATCATGTTATCCTTGGCGTTATTTGGCGATTCATGCCTTGGATGCGGTTAATAGCATCTGAAAATGGAATTTGTGTTTTAGTCGCTCTTTCCGCAATCGATAAAAGTAAGAATTTCGGACAAAAATGAATTTTTGGTAACAAAATCCCATATCAAAATTGATATATTTAAGTAATTGAAACTTTGAGTTATCGTGTTACATGTTTCTGAAAGTATAGACCGACATACAGTCAATCCGTTGTTGGATTCGACTCAAAGTTTGACGACTGTCTAGACTATAGATGTTAAGTCTGTGCATCTAATTCTAGCTACCTAACTCTCTTCATTTTGTACTCATCGTGCTTATTTGTATTCGAAGAACCAGAGAAAGACTATCTTTGTGTGCATTTTGCACATGATTTGATAGAAATCCACAAATTTGATATATATACCGCATATAAATTTTATCTGTCTAGATCAAGACGTTTTTTATTTATCTTTGCAGCAGACGCACGCATATTTTCAAAAAAAAATGTTTTTTGAATTCAGGGAGGTGTAAAACGTGGAAATTCGTCAAAACATCGAGTTCGAATTTTTTGAAGATTACTTTAGTTTCTCTATACTACGGATTTGAGAAAGTATAAATTTAATAACTATTAAAAATTGATCTTTAAGCCGGCGTCCTGGAAAAGAGGAAGCGTGTCTTCCTCAGGATCTGAGCGTCCCGCGTTCGACTCCCGATTAGGGCATGGTTTTTCTTCTGTGTACTATCTGTCAGTTGTGTTAATGCCCCCCTTGTAAAAAGGGGCTGTGCAAGCGAGTTTGTGTGCGTCATCCTCATATAAGCTAGAAGTCAGACTTCAGCCTTCGGGTGCTCAGAGGTCCATACTCTCAGAAGCAGCTGCACCCCCTCTTTTCGTTGTAAAATGGCCACGAAGTCATGATCCTCATCACGGATCATTAAAAAAATGCAAAAAAGTTTTAAAAAAGAGGTAATTGTTGTATATTCAGAACATTTAAACGCATTCAGATTTAAAATTAAATTGAAAACTTAAGCCATATTTTCTGCAAAACAAATATTTTTTAAATGATTTTCTGCAAAAAAAATTTAGTGGATTAAATTTTAAGAAAATGATAGAATTTTACAAGATAAACATGTTTGACTTTCAAGTCCTTTTGTTGTTGTCCTTTAAACGAAGACTGCAACTTCATATAGATTATTTAAATAAAAATCCTTTGTCTTCTTTGATGTTCTATTTCAGGACAAATGGAGCATTTTTGAGAGGAACTTTGTAATAAAGAAATTCTTTAATTATCTAATTTCTAATGTAAAACAAAGTAACATGATTATTATATACTAACTGCCTTTTGCAACCAGATGGTTTGCCAATCTTAATTCTCGCTAAAACTTTCAACTAAATATCACATGTGACTTGTCTTTTAAAAGCGTCTTGATAATACTTTTTCTAATTATGATAGTTGTATAATTGAATCATGATGTTATGTTGGCCTTAAGTCATAATGTACTATGAATTCTAATTCTCTAATTTTCCCCCTAATTTTCTATCAATTCCGGTAAAATTCCAAC
Source organism: Argiope argentata (assembly GCA_026289955.1). Lineage (NCBI taxonomy): Eukaryota > Metazoa > Arthropoda > Arachnida > Araneae > Araneidae > Argiope > Argiope argentata. The sequence goes on along the minus strand of JAOUZG010030537.1, from coordinate 213,898 downwards.
AATAAATTAAAATGGAAATAAACTGCAATTAATATAAAAAAATTTTTTACTGAAACCAAAAGTTTTTTTTTTTTCAATATGAGCACCGAAAACAGAATCGTTCAGCATTTAAGTCTTAGGTGCATTACAGAATAATTTCAAAGTTTCTGTAATATTTCCAAGAACTATTTACCAAAACATTCATAGATTCATCATAAAATATAGTTTTTAGTTTTACTTTCAAAGAGATTTAAATGTTGTTATTTTATTAATGTAATATTTTTAATAATTTATTTTGTTTCAGTCTTTAAATGCTCATTAAAACATTTTGAAGTATAAATTTTATGCAGTCCTTTGAACCCAAGTAATCATATTCTGCGAAATATTCTCGACACTTCAACTTTTTAAATAAATAAATGAATATTTCTATCTTCTGCTGTCAAATTTGATCGATTTATGAAGTTTTGAATAGAATGTCCCAGAACAATCAACGTTTTCATTATTTTAGGTCAATCGAGAAACCTTAGACACTGACTGGGATATCATCTTTATGACGTCTCGATGAAGTTATCTAAAATCGCCTGTTTTTATTGAATAGTGTTATTTAAATTTTCATGAATCATTCACTTTACTCATAAATTGAGTTGACTGAAATGCAACTCTTTTCACTTAAAGTATTAGTGTTTCAATAATATTTTGTTGAAAATGATTCATGCAGAAGAATATCTAGATAAAAGCTAAATTTTCTTAATTTATTAGAGCATGTCTTGACTCAAGTTACATAAAATATAATTATTGTCTTCATTTAGAGCATTTTAATATACATATTTACAATATTAATGATTTGCAAATTAGCTGTTGGACTCTGAAATGAAAGGATATATATTAAACAATATTTTTCTTAAATAAAGTTAACTTATTGAATTAATAAAGCAGGTATTGTAAAAGATTATAAAACTTTTTTTTATTTATTTGTTTAGATAACGATCATATTTTATACTTATTTTATTTCCTACAGACTAGTGCAGAATATTAAACTTTTCTAAATTTAATTTCCAATAACAGTTAACGTATTTTTTAAATGAGTTTTTATCTATATGATGGCAACACGTTGATATGAACTAATTTTTGTCCCATGGACGCGTAACATGCTCTAGAAGGTTAAATTTTATTTTTATTTATACCGGGTTTACACTTGGCCAATTATAAGGCGGCCAGTAGGCAGCGCAAGCGCAGAAAGGGACTAATTTATGTTTGTCACAATGTCATATGATTGATTCAGGCATTCTATACTTGGCTATAAATTGTTGTTTTGGCGTCCTTGAATTTATTTTTCATTGCGTATCATATTAAAATGATGGATGTTTTCACACACACACACACACACACACACACACACACACACACACACACAC
>JAOUZG010030537.1:197241-212494 GCA_026289955.1 Argiope argentata | reverse complement strand
CACACACACACACACACACACACACACACACACACACCTAAATTTTGAAAATTATAGAAAATAAATAGCAAATAAAATGAAACAAATTAACACAACCTCGTCTCAGAAAGAGCAAAGAGTAAAAAATATCAATTAGTCTATGATAAGAGATCAATTTTTCGCGCCATAAAACCGTCAAATTGTACAAACACATGCGCAGTAAGAAAAAAACAATACCGCGGCTTGCAGTTGTCCCATCGGAACAATTCCTTGTCATCGACAGAACAGCATTTTCCCACCTGTCCTTTTTATCATCATATAACTAGCTTAGGGTAAATTCGGCATTAGTAAGAAATAAATTATTGAAAAATTTAATCACATTATTTTTAAAGATTCATTAAAAATAGAAATTTAGTTTATAGGTTGAATTATCAGTATAATTGAAAACATTATTTTTTAAGCTTTAACTTGATACAAAATGCATTTTTTGCCTAAATATTTTCAGAAGTTTTGTATTATAACTTTCATTAGCTAATATACGACAGTTAGATCTCAGATATTTTTAAAAAGAATTACAGCCCGTCTAGATGGGCACATTTTCTAGTCTGGATAATAAAAGTAAAAACGAAAATTTTGAAGAAAAAAGGTAATATCCTATTCTATTTTGGATGTTAATTAAGTATTTTTTTTATTTATTTTCTTTTAATTAAAAATAGAATCAAAATTTTTAAAAAGTTTTATTTGTTATATAACTAGATCGAAAAATGATGGCTCCAACGACCTACAGGTAAAGAATTGCATTCTGTTTGTATAAATTTGCAACACGCAAATGATAAAAAGTATATTAGCTTAAAAGCATGATTTTAAAATTAGTAGTTTATAAATTAACGATATTTTGAGCAATTTGTAAACGACTATTTTTTTATTTATTTTAAAGCTAAATATTTAAACAGAAAGGCGAAAAAAATAGCTTAAAATAACTCAACTTTACAAAATAGCTTATAAATACTTCTCAGAGAATATTCTGGAAGTTTTTATTACATATTTTCCACCAGCTTCAAGCAAACTGGATAAGTAGTTTTTATTTTGCTGACTTCGGAAGATGTTTATCGACGCTGCGTTCCAAAACAAAAATGGGGATTAGCAGAAAATAAGATCATTACAGAGATTATCAGGGAAACCTGATAGGCACGTTCAAGGACTGGGGAAAAAATATCTTGAATCAGCAATATTTTTATGTTCTGTTTTTATTTGACACAAGAGAGCTCGTTTTTGCTATTCACTGCTATTTCAGTCTTAAAAATTATCCTTGGTCTTCACTAATTTTTTTATTATTTGAATATTTTAATTTTTGTGATTAGATTTTTTTTCTCTGAAATATTTTAACATGCTTTTTCGTGTAAAAAGTTATCTTTTCACAAAGATTAATTTTTTTCAGTCTTAAATATTTTGAAGCATATCATCGTCTTTTCTTTTTTACGGGTTTTTTTTAAAGCTCTGGGCTATTAAAAACTCATAATGACAAGAGAATCATGAGATATTACAACTTTAATATTTTCTTCTGATTTTTACTTCTTTTAAAAAAAGGTTTAGTCATATACTTGTCAGAAGCACAATTTTTCTTAAAATTTTATTCTCTTTCATCTAAAATCTCTTTTATTTATTAAAATCAGATAGGTTTTTTTAATCATAATTATAATACTATGTATTATTTTTCTAAAGCAGTGTATCCTATATATACTTTGCTCTATATTTTCACCACCAAAAATGCGACTTTTTAATTAATTTTTCTTTTTATTAATTTTTCAAAAATTTCATTTAAATCATTTTTAATCCTACACAAAATAATAAGTTTTTAATGATATCAATAGAATCCTTTGAATTCAAAATTTCTGAAATTTGCTGAATTTATACACTTTTATTTTACTAAACTTGATTCATGTTTTTAAAAATAGAATGCATTTTAATAGTTTTTTTATGTTTTAAATACATATTTGAAGATAAAGATGTATTAAACATCTGATATTCTGTACAATTCTATATTCTCAATGACAATACAATACTGTATTCGAAACCCAATTATCGATGTAATTGGCTCAATTGATTAATTTTAATCGCATTTTCGTATCATATTTAGTGGTGGTATCATTTAATAGTAAATATTTGAAAATTTTTACATTAAGATTGCATGGCAAGTATAATAATAAATCATAAAATATATTGAATAACAAAAAAATTGCTAAATACGCCTTTATTAATGCAGGAAAATGTAAAAGGTTTTTAATAAGAAATATGAAAGTCGAATAAAATTGTAGAAATCTCAGGACTGAAAATAATATAATAGAATAATGAAACTATGAACTCAATGATGAAATTTTTTTTATACCTTTACTAAAAATTTAAATATATTAAAAATGTAAATAAAATTCTAATTTGCTTAGAGTATTTTTACAAATCCACATGGTTTTATTGTGTTATAAAAATAAGCAAATAATTAAGTTAAGTTTTAAGAAATTAGTATGCCAATTAAAGTGCAATTCTAAAACTATTTTATTTCTATTATTTAAACTTAATGGAGGTTCGAAATTTTAGTTAAAAACAGAAAAATTACAATGTTTCAAATTTGATTCTACTATACGTACTTTAATTTGAAATTTACAATTAATTATATATCAGTGATATTGCATTTTATGCATGACCATTGATAATGCATTTTATAGAAGTGTATAAATTCAATATCTAAAACAATGGAAAGCAATTTTTTAAAACAAATATAAAAATTAATTGAAATTAGAGAAAAAATGTACGGAATTTGAATCAATTTCAATAAAAAGATAATTACGTTTTTATGTGATGTAAAATTATTGACATCTCACTCGTACAATTATATACATTAAAGTATTTTTGGGAAAAATATAAATATTGGTTAGTTTTTATTCAATTCCTACTATTAGCTCACACTCTCTCTGTATAAATATATCATGTTTAAATTTTCAATCATTAATAAAATACAAATTTATTTATCCAATCAAGTTCAAGTAAATTTTTAAAAATTTGTAGTGAATGACTTTTGATGTTAATACAGTTTTATCTAATATTAATTCCTTAATTTTTTATTAATAATTAAAAACTAACTTTCTGGCGAAAAAATCTTCATTTCCACCTCTTCAAATAAGTAAAGAATTCAGTTTGTTTTTTCCACACGCTAATAAGGTTACGCTTAACATGTTTTCGGCCGATTATTTTAAACGATTCTTTTTATTTTCTCAGGGTTTGATGCATTTAAAATTAAATATTGTTGATTAATAGATTTTTACGTTTCATCTTGAAGTACTTTCGGATTAAAATAATACAGAATAAAGAAAATTAGGAATTTCTAATCTGCATCACGTAACCCCAATTGGCATAGAAAATTCAAGCATTTTGCGTTGCCATAATTGGCTTTGAAAATTCAATGCTAGTATAATTTTTTTATCAAATATTTATAGTAATTGTAATTGTTAGCCTGGTTAGTAAGGTGTTAGATTCGCATCCCTTCGGCTGCGAGTTCAAACCTACTAGCCGAAGACTCTCCATGTGTGGTGGACATTAAATCGGTCTTCGTCACAAAGTTTTCCATGTGGAGGATAATAACACTGGGTCAGAGGTGATCGTTCCCTGTTTCTGCTCTAAATTACGATCTATTGATGGAAGAAATGTATGAATGAAGTCCGCCTTATAAAAAGGGTTTGTGAAGTATGTGAGCTAGAAGTTGGACTTCTGCCCTCGGGTGTTGAAGGATCCATACCCTCAGTAGCTTTCCCCCGACGGGGGCACCTCGTAATTGGGGATGAGATGCTTCCGGTATGATGGTTGGACCTCGCAACCAGGTGGGTACACAAATATGTGAAGGTTAGGCTCCTTCCATCGATGAAAGGACGTACTTCCTTCGGAGAGGGTTGTACTGTGACCGGTGACGGCCATTAGGACTCAACCACAGTTACCGCTAATTGTTGTTGTGGCGGTCCGGTTATTCAGTGCTTGTGGTTAATCCGCGTACCTTCGTGGCGGGTCGGAGTGTCTGTTCTATGACTATCCTCAGAAGCTACTGCACCCCTCCTTCCGTTGTAAAGAGACACATGAGGACAAAAATCGCAATTATATAATAAAAAGTAACTAAAGTAAAACTTTTCCTAATAACCTATATAGGAATTGATTAATGTTTTAAAAATATTATTTGTTTACAAATCTGATTGGAATTTTGAAAAACCTATTCTAGTAGATATATACACAGGAAGTAACTACGTGACAAATGTGGTACCTCTAGGTCATATGGTTTGGCCTACAAAACATTTTGAATGTTTTTTTATAACACGCATTGTATCACGTACATCACGTGACAGAATCAGTAGATAGAATGCCGCCCTATAAACATTATCATGTTAAAATTCGAGGGGTTTACATTCCAGTTTTACAAATTAGTAATAGCATTCATATGATTACATATCCAGCGCTTGTAAATCGTCCTTTTCAACATTCACACATTCTTCCCAATGAAAACACATTACATGAAAAAAAAAGAAGGTAAAACTGAGATTTAAGGATGTAAAACATCCACAGACGTATTGAGTTAAAATTCCCAAACACCTGTAAACCCCTGTTAAGTCCGAATAACCGATTAAACGCGTTGACGTACAAAAGACTTGGGTCAGGTCACATCCCAGCCTATTACAAAAACGATACATGCCTCAATTACTTCCATTCAGTGTCCATTTGGTCAGTCTTTTCATGGCAGGCCCATACTCCGAAACATAAATATTAATGTTTGCCCATGCGTGGAGCTCAGGCGCTCATTGGCATTGCATCGCATCAGTATAATGGATTTAATAAAGGTAGTTTGATTGTGAAATTATACATATTACCATAATCTGATGTGTTTGATTGTGCATTTGAAGCTCAGCCGACCGTTGCTTATGAATATGATAATATCGGTTAAGAATCTGAATTTAGATAAAATATCGAATGATAGTAGGTAATGTTTGATTAGGGTTGTTTAGCTTGTCTGTGCCTTTTTTTTCAACTTTAAATTTTATAACTTTGGAGTTTAAAACCATTTAAAGGCCTAAGCCGTTTCCTTTCAGGATTTACATTTTATGCTATAATTAAATAAAAGAAACTCATTTAAAAACAAAAAAGCATTTTTTTAAAAAAATTTCTTGCTGTGTCTGTTATTTATAACAGGAAAGGTAACATATTTACTAACACCCAAATTATTCAATGATATTTTACTGAGTTATTCAATAGGAAAGAAAATATGAAATACAAATAATTTCACAGATAAATGTGCATTTTTGTAGAGCTATATAATAATAGTTATTTCAAAGTTTAAAATATATTAATTACACATGGAATAAAAGGTAGAAAAACCAAATATAATACAAATTAACAAATGCATTATTTTTCATTATTCTGGTAAATCAACATAAAACAAAGAGCTTCGCATAATGGAAAATTACATGCTGAGCATGACACTTTTATCCATTTCCGGTTATTTTTAATACTAAAATGTTTACAAGATATTTTGATAATTACTACCTCCTTAAAAAGGATTAGGTATAGTTGTTGGAATATAATCGATCTGGTGTACAACCGAAAACTTCGCAAATCCAATTAGTAAAATACAACAAATTTAAAGTTGTTGGAAAAAGCTTTGGTAATTTTTTTCTAGTCTTTAAAAGTTTCGAACATATATCTTCTCTATTTACATATAATCTTACTTTTTAAACTTAATATATTTATTCATGATCTTTACTTTTTGTTTAAGGTATCTTACTAGGTTCGAAAACATGAATTTGGAGAAAATTCGCGTCTTTATTTATATATATTATCATGTCAGAACATGATGTTATTTTGGGAAATGAGGTTTGTGGCGTGAACAAAAATCCGTAAGCGAAAAATAAGAAAACCGTAGGCGAAAAATAAAAATTTTATTATCTGAAAGAGCATCTTAAAAAAATCAGCCTTTATTATCGTGTTGCCATTGCATTTACAAAAGCTCTGATTAAAAAATGAGTTAATGACTACAGCAAATAAAGCCTAGAAAATGTCATTTTCAAAACGTGATTATATGAAATCAAACAAATAGGAAATGTGATATTTTTTTAAACAATAAAACACGAGTTTTTAAGATCGTTTTTAAACACGAGTTTTTAATGATCGTTTGCAGTACTAAAGTGACTCATTCACTGAAACAATTAAAATGAATAAAAATATAGTTTAACTTGCACGAGTACGAGGTGCTTGGCCGTTCAAGAAATGATGTTCTGATACATTGATACATATAATGATACATTGAAATGTGCATAGCAGATTTCATTTTAATCTTTTATTTATTTTTGTAGTTCCAAAAAATCTGTACAATTCTGTTTCATTTGGTATCTTTATTTTGTTTCTCTGTCAGTGACAAGCCAAGTTATAACAAACTATTGACATCTGAATGATACTTATTTATAAGCATTTAAAAACTTTAAATGCATTGTCTGAAGAACGATTTTTTTTTCATAATCCTACTGTACGAGTACCGTTGTATCTCAAAAAGTAATCAAGATATCTTAATGAAATTTGTAATTAGTTTTCGTTATGCAATAAAGAAGGGAATGAATCATTTATTTGATATCGAAAACTTTATAAGGGGATTTATGATTGTTTAATGTAAATATTGTTGAAGAAATAGCCAAGATTTCATAGATAATTTCATATATATTAGACATAAAATTTTTATTTTTTAATATACTTAAATAACCGATAGTTACACTCTACGATATTTTACACATGTAATTTTACAAAGAAAAAGAGTAAAATGTAAAAACTTTTTTTCTCTAAATCAATCCTGGATTTTGTGAATAAAAGCTGAAAATTTATTTTTAAAAAATTATTATTTTTATTCAAGGGTTACATATATATTTAAATAATTTAACTTTTATTTTGCATTTTATTGTTATATTAATAAAAAAACATCATAGAAGCATTGAAATATTATTTTTTACAAATCCCCTTGAACCTAGTAGGATATCTTAGATATTTAAATATGATATGTTTAACGATTCATATGTTGAAAATTACGCCTGCCTGTAATTTTATTTTGATTATATCTAATATCTCTGGTAATACTGAACTAAGACAAAGTTATTTTTTAGTCATTTTTGAAAGGGATAAGTCAAAATCAGCAAATACTGCTTTACTTTTCTGTTGCAAATAAAACATTGTAATTTGTCAAGTAGGACTTTTATTCTTCAGCGATTTCCTAAAACTCAATGATTTTCTTTAATCATTAAAACTCAGATTGGGTAGTTCAGTGTTAGTTTGTTTGTTTTTTTGTACAAGAATCATATTTGGCCATATTGCGTCAAGCGGATGATAAAATCATAGAGCATATAAAAATACACATATTAAAATATTGTTATGAATTTTGCGTAAATTAGATGTAAATATATATGAAATTTTGTGCGCATATTGTAAATACACGTAAATCATTTAATTGTATAAAATTAATTGTAATGGAATCTACATCAACGCGAGAAAAGACCGTTCTAAGGGGATTTAAAACAGAAGATCATCATATTTGACCAATTTCGCGATGCAGGTGTGTTGATGACGTAATGAGGTCAGTAACGGTTTTTACTACACTCTAAAATGTGCAGTAGAATCTAAGAAATAAAGATTTGTTCTTGGGTAATGTTGGAGAAATTTCCAGACAAGTCAGGAACGAGCAAGCAATTTCTGCGTTTTTCCCGCCACCTTTAGTGGGATGTTATTTAAAGGGTGCCGCTTAAGGTGGAAATCAAATCAGTTCGGAAAACGAGCAACATTAGTTGGCTAAGCTTGAGTGAGCATCTTCTTACTCTTCGATGAGGGTTCTATAGCTTTGCTGTTAACTGATATTAGCGGATTAAATAGAGTGAATTCACTGTGAATTTATAGCTTGTGTTGCGTATATTTAATACACACATTCCTGGGGCAATAATGTCTGTATTTTTGCATCGTTCTTTGTGAGATTTTTCGTAACAATACAAAAGAAAAGTTATCGATATAAAAATTCAATAAACTAAAGTGCCAGAATGTATAATGGAAATGAATTTAAATGAAACAAAGATGCGTATAAAGGGTTACATAGAAGCAATGTAAAGGGTCAAACATGAACAGGAATGCAAAAATACTAAATGTTGTTATAAAAGCTCATGGCCCTTTTAAAAAATTTAAAAACATTTGAGTGGAATTTCTCTCCCAGTATGTCTTGTAAAGTTAATGAAGATGACTTTAAAATGTAAATGAAAGGAATTAAAAGCTAGGTATTTAATCAAAATGTGATTTATAGTAAAATCCATGTGGGATACTTCGGTGCTACCTCAGCAGAAAAAGGATGTTTATGTGTATAGCGAGTATATGCTGTACGGAGGCGAGTCAATTTGACATTAACCTCTCGTTCAGGGTGAACAGGCTACAAATCAATTGTCCGTTTGAAGCTCCAATGGAGAAATTGGAGGAGACTCGTCACCATCGGAATCTAAAGTTTGGGGACCCATTATGAGCAGAATTTGTTCCTCCCGGTACACCCCCGGCCAAACGGAGCCCAAGAAGGGAAGGCAGCTACCGGCTCAGGGACACTCCAGTCTTTGTACTTACCTTAGGATGGCACCGGTAGATGATGGGTTGACGGGGCTCCTAGCCCTGGCAGGGGCTTATCCCCGGTAATGGTCAGTAGAGAACAGCTTGGCCTTCAGATTGCACACGTTGCTCCACTGCGACGAGCTCTGGAAGTGAAAAGAGGGCACCGGGATATAGATTTGCATATATTGCAGATCTAACCCTTGTTCCCGAAGAAAGGCTCCACCAGCCGGTTGATCCTGCTGCTTAGCGTGGGTCAAAGGGAACCCAGGATTCCATTTTGCTTCTAATGGTTTAACACATGGATTTAGCATCAAATTGCAATCTCGAGCCAAATCCGATTGAATTAGAAATGAAATATAAATTGAACTTGAAATACAATTTGAAAAATGGAAATTAGGAAAGTAAGAATAAGAGAAAGGTCGCTGGGGAAAACCGAGGACGTGACACCCGTGTCTACCAAAGACAGTACACCCCTTGGAAAAAGAAAAGATCCCTGGGCACATAGGGATTGGGATATCCAAACTCCGAAGGCCCCTGAGGGGGATTAAAACTCAAAATGGAAAACTGATTGATATTTCTGATATATATGAAAACATTAGAACTCTGAAAATTTAACTTAATTTCTTGTGTTCTTGGCTATTTAATTCAATCATTCCCAATACATTTCTTTTCTTTTCTTTAAATTTATTAGCCATTAAAAACTTACTCATAACTTAATATACCTATCGTAGCTTAAGTTACAGTTTTGGTTGGTTGGTTGGTTCTAATGGCACTTGCCTATGGACAAGCTCGCTGCTGGACCCAGCAGCAGATTTAAGCCGAGTGAAGCGTCTCTTGTTTCAAGTAGCGCCAACTAGGGCCAAGAGTACGACTTTTGCTACACACTCATCTCATTCGCTTGCACAACCCCTTTTTACAGGGGGGCACATTCACACATCTCACAGATAGTACACAGAATAACAACCATGCCCGAACCAGGACTCGAACCCGGGACCTCCTGAACACGAGGCAGACGCGCTACCCCTGTGCCAGCAAGCCGGCAGTTACAGTTTTAATATTTTAATAACCAAAACACCTGACTGTTGCCATTCCTCTGTAGACATTCTATCTCAAATAGCAATAAACGTAAAGCAATCCTTGTTTTGTAAATTACAGATTTGATTTTTCACAGAAAAGAATAAACACTAAATTGTAAAGAATGTTGTGGAAAATGGTTTATCAGAAAGGGACAGGATTACTGCACATTGTCGAAAAATTTGTTATTTTTCATCTGGTTTCAAAGATGAATACAACAACAATTTTTTAAATTAAAATGGCAATAAAGCTTTATTTTTAAAAATTAATTACTTAAAAATATTTCATAATAAATTAATAAGCACTAAAAATTTTTAATAAATAAAATGGTGTCAATAATTTTTTTAAAAAATTACTAATAGAAAATAATTTTAGAAGAAATGTCAATAAATATGATTAATAAAAAGTGAATTTAAGGTTTAACATACTTAAAGCATTTTTTTAGAAAAATGATTTATTATTATTTAACGCATTGCAAAATAAAATAAAACAGACTTTGTATGGTGAGTAGGTATTTAATATGATTTTTACATTAAATTTGTAGTTAAAATCTTTAAAATGGTGAAGTTGTTAGGTGGTATATTATATGCTAATTGCATTATGCTTTATATATGGACAAAGTGCTCAAATTTTTTTATAAAGCAGATTTACTGAGAGAGTTTTTAAGAGATATATTCTTTCTATCAGCTATGTAAACACAGAATATAAAGACTTTTGCACTCAGACTAAAGATGAAAACAAGTCAAAACCAATGAATTAAATCTAAAATATTTTCATCAAATCATGTTCCAGAATGGAGGGTAATTTCTCTTATATTTTTATTTAAAAAACTTTGGAAGTAAATAATTGATTGAACTAAATCCTGAAACTGTTAATCTTTTATTTGTGTATTTTTTTTTATTTCATTTCATCTGAATAGGCTTTGAGGGCTAGCAAGCTCGCCCGGGGTATTGATTATGTTCTTACATATTGCACTTGTCACACACAAGCCCTCTGACGAAGTTAGCTATTTAAACCCAGTTTGTGCAGTGGCTTTTAAGGTAAAGGCCCCCTGAACATCCGAGAGCAGAAATCTGGTTTTTAGCTCATAAGAAAGTAAAACTCAAACACTTGTTTGTGCAACCCCATTTTAAAGATGAAGGGAGGATCTTTCAAATACCTCAACACATCTAAAGAACAACCATAGCCAACACTCACAGATACATATTCATCCTTATTATTCGTAAAGATTTCTTTTGTGCTTTAGAATTAATGTAATTTTTCGCAAAACGGATTTTCCAATTTACTTTCGGAATTCTTTTTCATCATTAGATTTTTAAGAAAATTACTTTCTTTTCTATCAACTTAATTATAATATTTTGAATAATAAAAACACTAATGGAATTTTTAATTAAATTAAATTAAATATTGATTAGAATTTACATATTGCCTTCGGAATCAGATCAAAATAAAAAGGATAAAAACATGAGCCGGAAAGAGTTTTAATTTCACAATTTAAAACTATTAGATTCTTGAATTCATTTTTTAAATAAAAGATATGCCTAATTTTAAGGAAAATTGGGGTTTTGCTGAAAGTAGACTTAGAATTAAATAAAATAAATTTAAAAATATATTTTCTTCCCTTCAAGTTACTTCAACATATTACCTGACAAAGGTTTTTTTTTTATTTAATGCTTCCTAAAATCTATGGAAGTTTTTGATATGTAAATATAATTTCAAATAATAGTTGAATTCCTTTTTATTACATGTAATATTAAAAGACACGTTTATTTTCAGTTTCTAAAAATATGCAAAATGCAAATAATGGAGCTGTGCTATTTCTCTAGCAAAATAATAGTAAAAAGCATCAGCAACTTTTCAGACACAACAATTTTTTTTTTTTTTTGAAAATAAACTACTTTTCTAAATTTTCTTCTCGTCTGATTTATGAAAGAACATTCATCAGCAAAATAGCAAACGATAATATTTTCTTTGAAAAGGCTAGAAACCTTTTAGGGAATTTATTTTCGTTTTATTTCTTAGTTGAATAAATTCACTATGTTTTGGAAATGCATAATAATAATAATAACTTGTTTTTCTTTGAATAAAAATTCTTTTTAATTCATTTAAGAAAGAGATAAAAGAAGAACATCATTTTCATATGTAATTTACACCTAATATCAATTTTTTAAAGCCAAAAATTGTGCATACTATGTAACTATAATTTTTGAAACAGAAAACAAAAGTATTAACAACTGCCAAATTAGCAAATGATAATATTTGAGAAATAAATTTAGCAATACCAGTAAGGCTGCTTAAACTTGATTATTTTCTAAACGGTTGATTTTATGTACTACTTATGAACATTAATATTCCAGAAATACAGTTAAAAAGAGTAACATTATTTAATTACTCCTAGTTTTTTTTTTAAGATTAAATTTAAAATTTCAGTTATTTTAAATCTTTTGCTACTAATTATTAAAAGATATATTTATTTTAAGTTTTTTTAATTTTTCTAAAATTTTTAATCTATGAAATGATGTACCAGTTACCTTCTTTTGGTGATTCGAATATTTAAATATCAAACCTTATTAATTAAAAAATATATATCATAATGTTTAAAAATATGATGAATTTGTAGTTTTTATCTTTCAAAATCTAAATCTTTAACTTTAATGCCCTTTCAATTTACACAAGATTTTTAATTGGAATTATCATAAATTGTATCTAAATTTTTTATAGGAATTCATTCATCTTTTTTTTTAAAAAAATATTTTAAGCAGTATCAATTGGAGAGATTACATTTTGTAAAAGTTTTTCATGAATGAAGAGAAAGAATTCTAAAGTATGAAATAAAAAGAAAGGATATTAGATTATTTATATTTATAAATCTCTACAATATATAAATTTTTTTCAATTGAAAAAAAACCGACTTATTATTTGTGTTTCTGCTACAGCATTTTGTAATTTTTATGTAAAACTTTCCTTTTACTGCATAACCTAAAATAACCAATACTGTAAGGCATAACTGAGTTTTACAACAGCAGGATTTCAAGTTCGAGATTCTATTCCACCGCAAAACAAGCCTGTAAGCTTGTTTGGTGTACGTTAATTTCGACAGCACCAAACGTCTTCCTGCTGGTGATATATAATACGGAGTGGTATTTACCAGCTCAGGCGTCATCCTTGTCATCTGACCGGGGTTCAAAACTACGAGGACCATCCCAAAATAGCCTTTTTGGTTCTTCAAAATGATATATTTAAATAACTGAACTGAACTGTGGTAAGATATAAATACTGCGTAATTTAGTCCTTAAGCCTAATCAAAGATACAAACTTAAGAATGTTTAAATGTTGTTGTATTCTTGTTCCACTTTACAAATGAAGGAGGGGTGCAGTGGCTTCTGATGGTAATAATCCCTAAGCACCCGAGGACATAAGTCTGACTTCTAGCTCACACACGTCACAAACCCTTTTTACGGGGAGGACTCCCTGCATTTCATTCATTCATCCACAAATCATAATTTAGTTCTGGAACAGAGAACGATCGCCTCTGACCCAGTACCCCCAATGGTATTAGTCTCGACATGGAGGACTTTGTGACCACGACATATTTAACGTGCGCGAGTCACCACACACACACTCACAGGTGGGCCTTCGCTTGCCAAGGTTCGAACTCGCAACCTAAGAATACGAGTTCAAGGCTCTACCAACCAGGCAAACCAAGCCCTAGAATGTTTAAATATGATTTCAATTAAAGAAATATCTTCTTTGTGGATGAATGTAATGAAAGCTGATAGCTCCTTTGAAGTCGGATCGTATTGTTTTTGAACTGGATATGAAGCAAGAGATGCGAGTTTAAAATTAATAAGAACGAGCTCATCAAAATTTCCTCGCATATTCTGTAATAATGTTGTTAACCTCAAATTCCACAGCATAAAGCTATGGATCCTCAACAAAGCATTGATTGCTACGGATACTAAGATTTGAATTTCCTCAGTCTCACACGTGAAAGTCGTATGTTTCCTAGAGTAATAATAATAAGTACTTTTGTATTAATTTGATGGCATTAGCGAATGATACATACGAAATATCGATCTCTAGTGTGAATATAACGTGTGACTTTCGCCAATTTTTTAGTGATTAATAACTTTTATCCTGTCATTACATAATCTCGAATATGTATTGAATATTAAAAAAAGAATTCCAAAAATGTGTTTTTCTGATTCGGGAAGATTTGAAACATATTTGTCAGAATCTCGAGCTAAAAATTTTTGAAATAAATGACATAAGCATATAATTCTCTGCATAATTTTGCAGCGATTTATTATCATGTCGGAACATGATGTTGTTTTGGGGATGAGTCCTTTTAGCGTCAATAAAAATCCGTTAAAAATAAAGCAAAAATCCGTTGCCGAAAAATAAAAATTTTACTATCTTCACAAGCGTCTGAAAAAAAAAATCAGCTTTCAATAACGCGTTGCCATCGCATTTACAAAAGCTCCGATTTAAAAAAATAAGATAATGACTACAGCAAATAAAACTTAGAAAAATGTCATTTTGGGCACATGATTATATGAAATAAAATAAATAGGAAATGTTATTTTTTTCAAAACTATCAATGCGAACCACATTCGGCCATTTCGCTAAAATTTGGTGACTAACTATTTTTTTGGCCTAAAATGACTGTATATCAAAGCTGTTCCACTGTGTGTTTTTGTAATTAAATTGTATTTACGATAGCTATTTACTTTTCATATATGCTTATAGTGGTATATTTCCGTTAGAAAATAATTAAGAATTCCGCCAAATTTTCTCAAATTTCTTTGGCGATTGTTCATTTGCGCCCGGCAAGTTAAAAAAAAAACCTTAAAAGTTTTAAGTTATCCCCTCCCGACGCTAATGCGGTTAAATATAACAACTGGTTATTTCAAACGATTCTGTTTATTTTCGTAGTGTTTGATATATATAAAATTAATTATTGTTAAGTAATAGATCTTTCGATTCCTTCAGAAGTACTTTTGAATAAAAATATAGCAGATTAATTGAAGTTAAAAATGTCATTTTGAGTACGTGATTATATGAAATGAAATAAATAGGAAATGTGATATATTTTTTAAACAATCAATGCGAGACAAAGTTTTTTTGGATCGTTTGCAGTACTAAAGTGACTCATTCGATGAAACAATTAAAATGAATAAAAATATAACTTAACTTGCACGAGCACGCGGTGCTTGGCCGTTCAAGAAATGATGTTCTGACATGATACATTGAAATATGCATAGTAGATTTCATTTTAATCTTTTTCTCAATTTTTTTAGCAACCGATTTAAATAATATAAGCCCAGCGAGGAGAAAAAATAAGCATTCTTTTCGACTTTTGAAAGATATTTCACTATTATAGCAGAGGATTTATTTCCTTAATCCATTAAGAAAAAAGAAGGTCATAGGAATATAATAAGTTAAAAACAATTTTCGTTTAAAATCTAATGAAATGTCTTCTTATGCAAATAATATAATTTTTATCGTGTCAGAACATGATGTTATTTTGGGAATAAGGTAGACAAAAATTCGT